>JAHKKF010525886.1:0-19622 GCA_019740295.1 Labeo calbasu
TCGTAATTGCGTAATTGTTTGTATCGTGCAATTCTAAAAAAAAAATAATAGAAATCGTGAGTGGCGGAAACAGGCTTCCATATTCTTGAGCAGCATACACACGACTGAAGTAATGATGCTGAACATACAGCTTTGCCATGAGAGTAAAAAAAAAATTACATTTTAAAACATATTAAAAGTTTATTAAAAGCAGTTATTTTAGATTTTAATGATATTTCACAATATTAAAAAATGCAGGATTTTACAAACGTTTAAAAAAAATCTTATCAAACTCCAAATTTCTAAAAGGTAGTATATAAGAAACAAAATTTAAGTGTGGTTTACTATTTTGTTACCAGTTTTTTTCAGAAAAAGAAAACCCTTTAAAAGACCCTTTGGACCCATTAAAAGACTCTTTCGAACCTTTGGTACGTGTGGGTTGAACTCCACAGCTCTGTGTATGGCCTCCACTGCATTCATCTCTGCTGTGCTGAGACCTCGTCTAGACGCTGCTTCAGGTGAAAACCTGCCATTTGACACACATAGATTCATTCAGCAAACTATCATCCATAAACGTCATCTATGCTATGATACACCAGTATACTATTCAATATTGCACTTACTTATCTGACACTGCTCTGGCTTTCAGTAAGGCAGATGTGTAGCATATAGTAGCTGATTTTGGCAAGCTGATATCTGAGGGGGGAACATCAGATTATACATCAGTTAATAAAAAGGATAAAGCATTACTTCCCGGTCCTGACTGAAATGTACAGTAACATGACAGATGAAGGAGCTTACCATCATATTTTGCAAGGACTGCTTGTACATCAGCATAGGCCTGCAACTCTAATAATGCTTCTAAAAGGTTCTCGTGGATATTTAACATTCCCAGTAAGGGGAATTCTTTCATTAACTGCACAAGGAAACAAGAAAATGACAATATTACACAATAGGGCACAATTCAAGTGAAGAACACCACTTAAATAAAAAATAAATAAAATAAAATGTGCACAGTAGTATGTAACATTTCAAGCAAACACTCCAATGTATTCATAAAAAATTGTATTTGTAAAAATTGTAAAATTGTATAATTACCTATGTCAGAAATTAATCTCTGATGATTAAAGAACATAAATTCTATATAAGATACTACATTTTTAAATCTGTTGTTGTAATTTAAAGTTTCTCTTTCGGTTTATATTTATTAATGGATCAGAATCATAAAGGAAATGTTACGATATGTTCAGGTAAATGTAAAGGTATGTAAATTTGCCCTGAAGATATTCCATAGATGTGGAGTGACAACATGTTTTGGAGTCATGTGACCAAAGTTTTAAGATTTTTTGTTAAAAAAAAACAAAAACAAAAAAAAAAAACAAGAAAAAAACTAATCATTTTTATATCTCCACTAAAGTTACAGGAATGTTCAATCATGTTTGTTCAAAAGAACAAATCCAAATCTAATTTACTGTAAAATAATTTTTATGAAAGTCTATGTGGCAAGGCATATAGCGGTATATAGTGGTTCATAGCGTCGCTCACATCTCTCATCATCTTTACAGCTTCTTTGATGCGACCCAGTTTTCTAGCACACATGGCCAGTCTGCGCTTGATGTAGACCACAAGATTGGTGTCTTTACCGGCTGTGAAAGCAACGAGAATAAGCGAGAATACAGTGTGAGTTACTGTATGCTAAGCATATATGTGTGACACTGCGAAAGTTTCATACCACTTTTAAGCGCTTGTTTGAAAAGCCGTTCAGCCTCTGTGATGGTTGTGGCTTCCTCCTCGGCCAGGAGCACATATGCTGCAGCACATCTGCAATGAATGAGTCATATGCTTGAGAGACAAAAAAAAAGTCAATTCGATGGTAACATTAGAGATGCACTGATAATAAAACTCTGGCCGACACTGAAAAGCCAGTAATTACTTCTGTTATACACACACACACACATATATATATATATATATATATGTACATAGACTGTTATACATACACTACCAGTCAAAAGCGTTTTTGAACAGTAAGATTTTGTTTTTTAAAGAAGTCTCTTCTGCTCACCAAGCCTGCATTTATTTGATCCAAAATACAGCAAAAGCGGTAATATTATGAAATATTTTTACTATTTAAAATGCCTGCTTTCTATCTGAATATATTTTCAAATGAAATTTATTCCTATGATCAAAGCTAAATTTTCAGCATCATTACTCTAGTCACATGATCCTTCAGAAATCATTCTAATATGCTGATTTGCTGCTAAACATTTATTACTATTATTATCAATATTTAAAACAATATTTGAAACATTAAAACAATTGAATACGTTTTTTTTCAGGATTCTTTGATGAATAGAAAGATCCAGAGATCAGCATTTATCTGAAATGAAAAGCTTTTGTAACATTATACACTATTATACATTATATACAATTCAAAAGCTTAGAGTCAGTATAATTTTTTTGACAGAATGATAGATATTAATATTGTTACTTAGAGAGGATGCTTTAAATTGACCAAAAGTGATGATAAAGACATTTATAATGTTACAGAAGATTTCTGTTTAAAATAAATTCTGTTCTTCTGAACTTTCTGTTGATCAAAAAAAACATGAAAAAAAAAATTTTTCTACTCAGCTGCTCATAATAATAAATTTTTTTTTAACAGCAAATCATAATATTAGAATGATTTCTGAAGGCTCATGTGACTGGAGTAATGATGCTAAAAATTCATCTTTGAAATCACAGGAATAAACTACGATTTAAAATATATTCAAATAGAAAGCAGTTATTTAAATAGTAAAAATATTTCAAAAATGTTACTTTATTGCTGTACTTTGGATCAAATAAATGCAGGCTTGGTGAGCAGAAGAGACGTCTTCAAAAAAACATTACAAATCTTACCGTTCAAAAACTTGACTGGTAGTGTATAAATATTAAAAATAGACATTAACATCATAATGCACAATATGAAAAAAAAATGATTACATTTAACATTAATTTTGAAAAATGTACATTTAACAGTGTTATTAAATTATTATGCATAATTAAATATAAAATATTGACACAGATTGGCAGTAATTAAATGACAATACATGGCTTATATTACAATTTCATCCTGTTGTATATTTAAATATATTAAAATGATAACATATAAAATGAAAATTGGTCATTTCACAAGTAAATTTACGTACAATCATTATAATGCACTTAATGAAAAAATTTGATTACATTTAACTGTGTCATTAAATTATTTGATTCGTTTTAAGTGAGCATGCATAATTAAATATCTTATGTTGGCTGATTCAAAAAAAGAAAAAATGTAAATAAGCATACGTTCATACGTTTTTATTGCTGTTTATTAAATGGACCCTCTCAGCTGTCAAATTTGACCGGATGAGTCACATCTGAAGATAGTAAATCGAATATAATCGCAAGGAAGCGTGAAACTCACTCGCGGTTCAGCTCAATTGCCTGGTAAGCTGCTCGAATACGTGCCTGCGGGTTCCTCTCCCTCCAGGCCTTTTGCATTACTGCAGAACAAACAAAAGAGATATCATGATTAAACATCAATTCTGATTACATCTAGGCATTTTTTTAAGTGGAGACTAACCAGAGTCCTCTGGTTTAAGTTGCTGAGTGTCTCCCAAGAAAAAGGTCTGATGATCTTGTGCTGATAAATTCATGTCGTAGTATGTCAGGGGCTCTTTTCCCGTCACCCAAGTGTACCTGGAATGAAATGATCATGAATGAATATGATTTTAAAATTCAAATATTATTGAAATTAACTGAAACCATTTAGGAAACATCCAACCCTATATACCTGCTGTACTCAGCACCTCTAAATAAATTCAGTGGGTTCCTCCACACTTTACATTCTGAAAGAAAAGAAAATAATAGCTGTATATTATATTCACTTTATAATATTTAGAAACATAAACATGTAGCCAGGAACTTTTAAAAACCTGCAACATTGGTTCTAGGCTCTGTATCGCCATTTACTGAGGAGAAAAGGCCCGCAGAGCTGCTGTTCTCCACTCCTCCCAGTAGAGGACGCAAGTGACTGACAGACACCTGCTCTATAAAGGACGTGCCGTACTTTCTGAAATACCACCACTCAAATATCTGGAGACACAAAGAGTTTCATTTTACACAGCTTATTTTATTAAGTATAAGTGAGGTGTTTTGACAATCAATTAGGAAACGACTCACCAATATAAGGCCCGAGATGAGCGAGGAGGTTCCAGTCAGCGCCACATAGAATTTAGGCGTAAGTGTGTTTAAAAACACAGATGCTGTGGATGAATAACAATACGGTAAGACAAAAAAATTATCGTTTTTATATAAATCTTAGATTAAAATTAACTCCTGTCAATCAGTCAGTCTAGTACACATCTATTAGTACATTCTATGATCTTGAAAATGCTAGAAAAATGATTTAAAAATAAGCCACACGGTAAAATAGCAAAAAAATGTTGTGGGGATGTATTTAGTAGATTAGAAATATATAATTTCTAGTACACTTCACAAAACTTTTTCTTATCCATTTTCAAACCAATAAATAAATAAACAAACAAAGATTACACTTAATTCATCTTGCATAAAATTATAATTACAAAATAATTACATTTTAAATTTATATTACAAATTATTTTTAAAAAAAGCAACCAGTGAATAACGCTTCTACATCACAACCAGCAATATTGTAAAATATTTTGCTATTTATAATAACTGCTTTCTATCTGAATATATTTTAAAATGTAATTTATTCCTGTGATCAAAGCTAAATTTTTAGCATCATTACTCCAGTTTTCAGTTTCATATTGTCCTTCAGAAATCATTTTAATATGCTGATTTACTGTTCAAGAAATATTATTATTATAAATAATTATAAATAAAGCTTTTGTAACATTATACACAAATCATATAAATTGATCAAAGGTTCTGATAAAGACATTTACAATGTTACAAAAAATGCTGTTCTTCTGAATTTTCTATTCATTAAAGAAACCTGAGAAAATTCTACTAGCTGTTTTCAACATAATAATAATAAGTATTTTTTACGCAGCAAATCATAATATAAGAATGATTTTTGAACAATCATGTGACTGGAGTAATGATGCTAAATATTTACAGCTTTGAAATCAAGAATAAACGACATCTTTAAATATAAATACAAACAGAAACCAGTTATTTTAAATAGTAAAAATATTTCACAATTTTACCGTTTTTACTGCACTTTGGATCAAATAAATGCAGGCTTGGTGAGCAGAAGAGACTTCTTTACTGTTCAAAAACTTTTGACTGGTAGTGTATAATAATTAATATACAAGTTACTTGATTATTTGCATAGAACTTGTAATTTCAAAACAGCAATTTCAATAAAATCTAAAAATATTATCAGTTGTTTACTGTGCCATAGTTCATTATTTTGGTCAATTCCAAATCTGAATAATGCTACTTCTCAAACATCATATGCAAACTGTACTATATAAAAGTTAAAAACGTATGTGGATATTAATACCCATAACAAAATGTCAAAATTATGATATATAAGAGTAAAGCTTCAGTGCACTGATGTCAGTGACAATAATTTTTAAAACACAACATTTCCTAGACTTGCACCTGACAGCTGCTCTTACCTGAGGTATCCATCACATTCAATAATTCCGCAATCAATTTAAAAGCAGGTCTGTTTCTCTCACAACGCTATAGTATGACTTCAAACGACTTGCTTTATAGTGCAAGAGTGCTGTTATGATACTTAATGGCAATTTAGAGTCCTTTTGGACACTTGACATCTTCAGTCCCCATTCATTGACATTGCATGGAAAACTCCGACCAGCACTGACTTCAAAATTTCTCCATTCACATTCCACAGAAAATTAAACTCACACGGGTTTGCACGGAGAAGAGAGAATCTATGTATTTGTGTGAACTTTTCATTCAATGAACAGAAAGATATTCTGTGTTGAGCTGTAAACATCCACACAGCTGATCATAAACACACACCTGCGTTGACGGTCTCCTGCAGCTTCAGTGGGCTCCTCAACACGTAAACCATCGTTAAGACCATGGCGAACCAAAGCGCACATATGTACGTCCACGACCAGCACAGCCACGATTTTAATTTCTCCGTGAAACCGGGTGATTGGGGATTACTGCCACTGCTGTCCGCCATCTTTCACCGACTAGCCGTAAACATTAGAATTGTGGGATAGTGGAGGAGAGAGTTGCTGTACCAACACTCTCCACCAGAGGACGCAGTTCCTGTTTATTTATACCCGAGAGTTCGTTTAAACCTGTTATTATAAATTCAGAATATAATACTACTTTAAAGGATTAGTTTACTTGCAGGATTAAAAAATCCTTATAATTTACTCACCTCCATGTCATCCAAAATGTTCATGTCTTTCTTTTTTCAGTCGAAAAGAAATTAAGGTTTTTGAGGGAAACATCACAGGATTCATAGTGGACTTCAATGGGAGACAAAGGTCCAAATTGCCGTTTCAAAAGGCTCTACACGATCCCAGCTGAAAAATAAGTGTCTTGTCTAGGGAAACGATCGGTCATTTTTTAAAAACAAAGAAAAAAATGACAGATTTTTTAACCACAAATGCTCGTCTTGCACTAGCTCGACCTCACGCATTACATAACCACGCACGCATGACGTAGGCGGAAGTACCAACCCAGTGTTTACAAAGCGAACATGCAAAGAAACTAAAACTTTCTTTACAAAAAAACATAAAACAACAATGTATGTTGATTTTGAAGTTTGATCAGACGTACACAAATGAAGAACTAATCACAAGTGACTTTGTGAGCATTTGTGGTTAAAAAATAACTTTGATCAAATTAAATTTGATACAACTAAATTTAACACTTGTTAAGGACCCGTGGAAACTCTGATAATTTATATATATATAAAAGTAAAAAATAAATAAATGATAATAATAAAAAAAAAAACATCACCACTTGCCAAATAAAATTAAATTAGATAAAATAAAGTTAACAACAATTGAATTTCTCAGGCTAATGTATATGGGTACAGTGTATATTTTTAAGTTTTTAAAATCCGTTTTATAGAAAACTACAACAAATATTGTAGCAATTTAAACAGGGGTGTAGAAATGCACCAATATAATATAATTTATAATATAATT
The DNA here is from genome assembly GCA_019740295.1 of Labeo calbasu. NCBI lineage: Eukaryota > Metazoa > Chordata > Actinopteri > Cypriniformes > Cyprinidae > Labeo > Labeo calbasu. Next base: position 7,140 of record JAHKKF010525886.1, read on the forward strand.
TTAATGCACCAATTAATGATTAATAATTGCATTTTAATCATTCTAATTTGAATAATTAATTAATAATTGCATTTATTATAATCTGATATAATAAAACAATAACAAAAACATACAGCCCATTAATTATTCAAAAAGAAATTGAATACCAAAACAAATTAAATTTGTTTTTTATGTTTGAAATTTGAAACTGACTCAGGACCAAATTTCACAATTCATAATGCATTACTAAATGATTAAAAAAAAAAGAATCAAACTGACATCAGAGCAAATTTACACCCCTTATATTAAGTAAAACTGCATTTTAACGTTATATATATTATTATGACATCAAATGGTGTTACAATACATTATTAAAAATAACAGTAATGAAGTCAGTTTGGTGCAAATCATTTATTCCTCTGGGATCATATTTGTTCTTACATTTTGTAAAAAATAGTTAGCAATAAAAGCTAGGATAGGAGGCTGAAGTGAGGGGTAACAAATATTTTGTATAACTGCATACAGTATATATACCATTCTTAGACACCAGAGTACGACGATGGGACCATTTCCACACAGAACAGTAACCTGAAGCGACTTACTGTACAAATACAATGCTCACTTTGGCACAACCCTCTCAGTGATCAATTAACAGCACATTCAAACCATGGCACCTTACAACAACGCTTTAAAAAAGACCAATTGTTATGCTGGAAAACAACAGACTGGTGTCAAGACATTCTTTATGACTTTAATGGACTATGTATTGATAAATTAATCTTCTGTATCGAGTAGCTAAAAAAAGTAAACAAAATGTACTCAATTGATCGTATGGGCTAAGTGCAATAAAAGTACAGTGTGTGTGTCAAGCACTGGGAACGCTGATCTATTGGGCGACGTGAGTGATATTAGAAGGGCTATTTATGATGCTGTACACTGGTGTCATGGGAGGTATTTGTTCAACAGCAAAAACTTTTGCTAAACCCATTAAAACAAGCTTGCAGCCCTCCTACAATACAGAAAAGGAGGCAGTCTCTTCAGCTGAGGTCAAACCGTGGCTTCTGGAAAACAAACAAACAAAAAAAAAGGACAGACACATTTTTAGCACACTTCTTGAAGGACCTTCTCGCCTTGGCCCTGCCCTTGATTCAGGTATAGGTTCAGGTTTAGATATGGGCCCCTCGTAGCTTGTCTCTTTGCTTGTAACGCGAGCAGGAGCGGAGGCATGCCGTGTGTCTAAGCGTTTTGCATCTCTTTGCCGATCTTGTAGCTGAGGATCTTGTTCCAGTCGATCTTGGTACGGGTGACGGGAAGCTGCCGGCGTAAGGCCTTGAAGGTGGTGTCAGACATGGTCTGGTAGTTCTCGCTGATTGCCGTCTGAAAGAAAACAGCAGAGGAAATCTCACTATATGGTTCTTCACACAGATATGATCAGGTGCTACATAATAATTCATTTCTTCCTCCATCAAGAATGACATGCAATCACAGTACTGTAAAATAATCAGTAACAGATCAAAATCTACTGGAAACAAACCTGATATTCATTCTCAGCATTTTCGATGATCTTGACAAACTCCTTGGCAGTCTGTACCTCATTCTGTTAACACAGAAGAGCAAAAATGACCACTACATAACCAAAAGCAGCTGATTTGCATACTCATAATTCCTAAAAAGAATTTACTAAATAATTTCAGAAACAAAAACTGTTTCTGTTAACGTTGCGTTTAAATATTTTATTAAATAAATTCCTTTTCTCTCTTCTCTACTTCTCGACAAAGCAGCATATGGCACTAGTACAACAAAATTAAACGGAAAAGGAAGAACATCAGGTGTTTAAGGCTAACTAAATAAAGAGTATATTTTGGCAAGCCAAACTGTGCATCCGGCATTCACAGTTAAAAGCTATTATAATTTCATACAAATCAAAGAAAGAGGCTTAAAAGGCTTAAAGAAAATCCATTCGAAATTAATATAATATAAATATAATATTAATATAAATTACTGTTCAAAAGTTTGGGGTCTGGTTTTATTTATTCTTTCAATATTGTTAAAAAAGGTCTTTTTTGCTCATCAAGGCTGCAATTATTTGAGCAAAAATACAGTAAAATCAGTAATATTATGAAATATTATTATAATTTAAAATATCTGTTTTAATATGCTTTCAAATGTAATTTATTCTTGTAATGCAAAGCTGAATTTTCAGCATCATTACTCCAGTTTTCAATGTAGCATGATCCTTCAGAAATCATGCTGCTTAAGAAACATTTATTGGTATTAATAAAAAAAAAAAAAAAAAAAAAAAAAATNAGTTTTCAATGTAGCATGATCCTTCAGAAATCATGCTGCTTAAGAAACATTTATTGGTATTAATAAAAAAAAAAAAAAAAAAAATTATTATATATATATATATATATATATATATTTTTTTTTTTTGACAGAAACCAAACTTAGTAGTTCAAACTTAACCAGCAAATGTAATTCTGCCATGATAGGTCCAGAAGTCCAATATCTATCTATCAATTCAGCACCGCACCCACGGAAATGTCATTCACAGTGAAACTGGCTGTTTACCAGACAGGGTGTTTGTGACTTATTAACAGGAAGTCCATCAGGTTTAAATAACTTACAGAGATGACCAGAGACTCTTGCACATCCTTGTGGCTGACCAGCTGCACGTTGCCATCCTCATAGTAATGAACCTGGATCTTCAGCACTCCCACAACCTGAGCAGTGGGCTGAGAAATGGAGAACTTCCATTCCGATCGGCAGCGGCCATTCCTGTATGCAGAAAAATGGAGGAAGTTCATCTGTAAGTTGTTTTACGGACAAGAAGAACGTGACCGATGGCTTTTACACTAGTTATACAGTAAAACAAAAACCAATGATGCATGCAATCCTGCATAATAGTTACTGTAGTATGCAAAAACCATTCACTATTTAGTTCCTAGAAATCAATGTCATGGACATTACATGACAGCTTAGTGTTTATGCATATTGCTTAAAGAGGATGTTCTTTTGTGCCGTTAAGCCATGTGTTGTGTTATCTATATGTGTGAAAGAGCAAAGCTAGCTTGTCAGTACTGCAAGTAGGCGACCTTTGCTGTTTAGTGCACCTGTTCTCCATTCAAGAGACACATAATAGTCTCCAGATACAGTAGGGTCATGATCTGGGTGGAGGCACAGCTCATTCCACACATCTAAAGATCATGTATCATACTTGGAACAAAGCCGGTAACAGCGTCAGGCATACAGCCTCATTCAAAGTAAAGAGTGAACAACTATTATGGTTTTTAATGTGTTAGAATACCAGTCTGAAGTCTAGTAACACCTACTAATTTCATTGCTGACTAAATAAGGATGTCAGTCAAATTACATGTTAATTACAGTGCAAGTAAGGAAAAAAAAAAGATCACAATAAAATTGTTCATATTGGTAAATATTGATAATTATCACAATTAATGTCAAATCTTTATTTATTTATTTCAAGTTTAAAGGCAGATTTCTTCTCCTGAGTGAAATTTGCAAAGAAAAATAATAATAATAATAATAAAATAAATAAATAAAAACAGAGTTAATTCTTTTAAATGATTATTTTTTGTCAGAACATGACAAACACATAACAAACAGGTAAACATAAGTGCATTAAAATGCATAACTAAACTTATAGTTCAAAAGTTTACATCCCCTTGATTCTTAATACTGTGTTGTTACCTGAATGATCTACAGCTGTCTTTTGTTGTTTAGTGATAGTTATTCATGAGTCCCTTGTTTGTCCTTCAGGTCCCACAAATTCTTTGGTTTTCCAGCATTTTTTTTGTATTTGAACCCTTTCCAGCAATGACTGTTTGGTTTTGAGATCCATATTTTCACACGCAGGACAACTGAGGGACTCGTATAAAACTATTACAGAAGGTTCAAATGCTCACTGATGCTCCAGAAGGAAAAATGACGCATTAAAAGCCAGGGGGTGAAAACTTTTGAACCGAATGGAGATGTGTACATTTTTCTTATTTTGCCTAAATATCAAATTTTTCCATTTAGTACTGCCCTTCAGAAGCTGCTTACATGTTTCCCAGAAAACAAAATAAGATAATTAAGCCTGATCTTCAGATTCAAAAAGTTTCTTAATGCATCGTGTTTCCTTCTGAAGCATCAGTGAAGGTTTGAAACTTCAGTAATAGTTGCATATGAGTGCCTCAGTTGTCCTCAGTGAGAAAATATGGATCTCAAAACCAAACAGTCATTGCTGGAAAGGGTTCAAATACACAAAAATGCTGGAAAACCAAAGAATTTGTGGGACCTGAAGGATTTTTCTGAAGAACAGCAAGCAGTTTAACAGTTCAAACAAATGACTCATGAACAACTATCACTAATCAAAAAAACTGTGAATCATTCATGTAACAACACAGTATTTAGAATCTATATGTACTATATGTAAACATCTTTTATGTGAAATATGTTATTCAGGTCAGTACTAAATAAACAATAACATGCATTTTGTATGACCCCTCTTATTTTGGTAAAATAATTAGCATTTTTAATGATTTTGAAAGGGGGATGCAAACTTTTGACCTCAACTGTTTGCAAAATCCATTTCCTGACTGTTCTGTCTTAACAAAATGTTTTAATAGATAAATTAATTTCTTACTTTCTGCATTGTCTAGTAGGTAATATTAAAGTATTTAAGCATGAGCTTTTTAGTTCAAACTGTCTTTAAAATAATGAGAAATATTAAAAAAAAAAAAAAAAAAAAAAAAAAAAGATAAAGAAACTACCAGAAATTTTTGGGCTGAAACTGATGACCCTCGATACAGGCAATGATGGTTTGCTGTCCATCGATGGTTTTCCCATAAACCTACAAAACAACAATACAAGATTCTGTCATCAAAAATGTGGCATAAAACACACTCACACTTAGAAACTGCTTTACTAAATGTATTCAATTCTTTTAACAAACACAAATAAGATTTAGCCAACTCACAGTGCAGACTCCAGTGGGGTAATGGTCTTTGACGTACGCCCTCAGAGCTTCGTCACAAGCATCCCTCCACGGCCTGAGGGCCGCCTCACCCTCATGAGACTGTTGGTCAGTCGCCTCTTTCCTCAGGTGGTCAAACTTAAATGACTGTTTCTTGCGAGGGTCAAAAAAACGTCCGTGGCCAAGGTCTCCATGCTCTGTGATCAAAACCTGCAGTTTGGAAGCAGTTTAATAAAATGTGTAGTTTAAATAGACATTTCTTTCCTACTGTGGAAGTTGTAAATGTATATTTGTGACCCTGGACCACAAAACCAGTCATAAGTCACACGGGTATATTTGTAGCAATAGCCAACAATACAATGTATGGGTCAAAATTATCGATTTTTCTTTTATGCCAAATATCATTACGATATTAAGTAAAGATCATGTTCCATGAAGATATTCTGTAAATTTCCTACCATAAATATATAAAAAATTAATTTTTGATTAGCAATATGCATTGCTAAGAACTTCATTTGAACAACTTTAAAGGCGATTTTCTCAATATTTTGATTTTTTTGCACCCTCACAATCCAGATTTTCCAACAGTTATATCTCAGTCAAATATTGTCCTATTATATGTCTGTACTGCTTATTTATTCAGCTTTCAGATGATGTGTAAATCTCAATTTGGTCCAGGGTCACATCTGGCAACTTGTTAACATTATTTCAGAGTCAGAGCAAGTTTCTGTCAGGAAGGTTTACAGACAATATTACCATGTGAGCAAATATTCTCACTTAAAAATAATAATGTTATAATCACCTGATCTTCACTTGCATCAAGTTTAGCAGGTGTGAACTGATCCATGTTGTACTGGGCAAAGGCACTGTCATAAACAGAAAAAAATGTGTTTAGTCTAATATCCTCAAAATTTGCAACATTTTCTCTGATTACTGATTTGCAAAATTCGATCTAATCTAAATAAAGGACTTTTGATGAAGCCACAGAGCTACATATATCACTTCTCCATAGATCTATTCATATTGTAAAGGGGAATCTGAACTGAAAGAGACACTGAAAACTGGTTGCGTACTCTTGGATCTAGATTTCTCTATTTTGCTTGCAGAAAACAGGCTTATGAAGAAGACAGGGAGGATAGTAATATAATATGCATTCATATACTGTAATAAATACAGGCTACTCACTGAGCCGCCCCTTCCCTGAGCAGATTGTCATTATTGAGCAGCAGCCGCACATCTGAAACCAAAGAAATGACATCATGTAAACACATTCATAATGCTATAAATAATTCTATTTTAAATAAACGGTATACTTTTTTAATTTTTTATTCATCAAAGAATCCTGAAAAATGCATGTATAATGATATATGTTTCTAGAACAGCAAATGAACATATTAAAATAATTTCTAATCATTAATGATGCTGAAAATTCTGCTTTGCATTACAGGAATAAATTATACTTTAAAACATTTTAAAACGGAAAACATAAATAGTAATAACATTTCACAATATTGCTATTTTACTGCATTTTCAATCAAACAGATGCAACCTTGAAGAGCAAAAAAATCTTACCAACCCCAAACCAGTGTTGCAAAGTCTGCGGTTTACCCGCAAAATTGGGCTACTTTAACACTATTGCCGTGGGTTGTTTATCATGTCCACGGATTGAAGCGACCTCAATAACGTTACCCCCAAAAATGCAATTGGGAAGCTTTTGGGCTAGTTTAGAGTAGCAAGTTTTGTTGTGAAAACCTGGCAACCCTGCACCAAACTGTCTGAATAAGCTTGTTTGGTCTTTTTGATGCGTGTATACATGTTGCATGAATATTTTACCATTGAAGACTTCATTGAACTCTCCAGGGGGAGCATGGATGATAAAATTTGCAGCAATGCGGACCTGAGGAAAAAACAAAAGCACTAATGAAGAAAATGTGAGTGGTGTTTGCACATGCAAAACTCACTACCGAGGTGTTTATTTATTCCCTATGCAGAAAACATCTAACACCTCAAAAATACCCAAGAAAAACTGCCATGTTTGAAGAAGAGGTGAAGTGGTGTTAAGCACATACAAACTATTTTTATAAACCACAGCCTAATGCCACTGTCAAACATTTCCAAAGCGCCTTAAACAACACATATCGGCTAAAGGAAGCTGGTGTGTCTTTGAACTTCCTTTAAAAAGAGGTCAAATGCTGCCTGAGACGATACATTGAGTGTGTCACCCCTCTCTGTGTCACTCCTTAGAAGGCTGCAGAATTTAGGCTTTTCTTAGCAGTGCACATGTAAGCATTAAGGGCCAGTGACACCGAGTCCAGCTCTGGCTCCACGGATGTTTCCCATTCTGGATCCATTCCAGCACTCCTGAGTGTGGAAAGATCTGCAGGGTCTGTCTTCACTGACAAAAACAGACTAACAACAAATACTGTAAAGACCACCTGTAGTGTATTGTAATGATAACAAGTTGAGCTGTTTGTCACATATACGCAAGTAAAAAAAATCGAGCTAAATAAAGCAAAAACTATAGTTCAAAAGTTTGGAGTCAGTCGTTTATAATTGATTACTTTTATAACGTTATAAAAAAATTCTAAAAGTAAAAGCTTGCATTTTAACTCTCTATTCAGCAAAACATCCTAAAAAATATCCACAGAAAATATTAAGAAATTCAATATTCATAATAAGATTTTTGAAAGATCATGTGACACTGAAGACTGGAGTAATGATGCTGAAAATTCAGCTTTGCATCACAGGAATAAATTACTTAGTAAAATATACTACAATAGAAAGTCATTTTAAATTCTAATAATATTTTACAATATTACTATATTTACTAAAAATGCAGCCTTGGTGAACATAAGACTTAAAACATTAAAATTAAGCATTAAAAATAAAAATAAAATAAATCCTACTGACGCAAAACTTTTCAATGGTAGTAGGAAAGTGTGTAGTTTATATAAATACATATAAAATACACAATTTTATGCACAGTAAGAAACAGAAATGGACAGTAAATCATACAGCATATGTGTGAAAAAGTTTTTTGAAAGTTCTTGCATTGTAGCATTTCTAAAACCTCAATTCAATCTGTATGTAGAAAACAATGCCTACATTCACATTTTCTGCCCCAATCACATGATGACAAAAAGAATTTGCTATTCTTTGTTTCCTTGTCTAATCACGTTCAAACAAGCTAACCTTGATTACTGATAAGCAGAGAGGGGGAATCAATGCATTACTGTAGTTGCATTAATAACTGGCACACACAACAATAACTGGCAGAATTTGAAAGCCTGCTATTGTTGAAAATCTACAAAACTCAGACTTTTTTGTAGCTGAATTCTCCATCTTGCTCACTTTTAGAAGGAAGAAGGAAACTGCTTAATTCCCAGACAACAGCTTTCAATTATTATGACAAAACATCTTAAGAATGTCAAATCATACTAATATTTGTGTTTCACACTTATGCCAAACATTATCCTATAAGTACTTAATATAATAATTGTTTTCAGGTGTTAAAATCATAGAAAAAGTGCCCTGAAGCACAAGACAAGTTTTTAATATAATAACTTAATTGTTTTTTTAAATCATAGAAAACCTGTGCCATGAAGCACAAGATAAGTTTTTTAATATAATAACTTAATTGTTTTTAGTTGTTTGTTTTTTGTTTAAATCATAGAAAACCTGTGGCATGAAGCACAAGACAAGTTTTTAATATAGTAACTTAATTGTTTCTAGGTTTTTTTTTGTTTTTTTTTTTTTAAATCATAGAAACCTATGCCCTGAAGCACAAGTTAATTTTTTGTCTTTGGCTCCCACTGGTGTGCTTGAATAGTATATCAGTGTAATCTAAATATCACATCTACCCAGTCTTAAGCAGTTTGCAGCTGCAACACGCTTTCCACATCTAAGCATTTCTGAAATGCTTCTTCCCTCCTTCAACTGGCCTCAACACGACTGTTTCGACTTTGCAGAAGCGGAGGGGCAAGTCTGCTCATTACAACAGCCCGTGACTCGCGTCGGCTCGGTGGCAGAGGGTGGGGGCGTGAGACAGGAAGAGCCTCTCGCATGTAAGAGCATGCAGAAAGAGGGCTGGGTCACCGACACTCAGCTGAGAATACAAACAAGACCAGAGCTGAGGTTGCGCCCCTGTTTTAGTGCAAAAAAAAACACTTCCCCTTGATCACATTACATACAACTTACACGACAAATTAAATGTAGCCATTTATATACAGCACGCTATTACAGGCAAATACATAACATGAGACAATCGATTTTTTATAAGTTTTTATATTAAAATTAACTTTCATACGAGACTAAGGTATGTGATAAACACTAAAAAGTGCATGGTCGCAAATATATATACGAAAATATGTTACGATGTTGTCTTAATTAAGTTGCTAATCTTCATGAAGTGATTTTTTTCCTGATTTAGATGCACCAGTCCAAGCCTGTACTTATAGTCCGTAAACTCAACATTACTTCCAGTGTTAATGTAAAACCGCAAATATTATCTAGTAGAATACACTTTCTGTTACGTATTTATAATATTTAAATCTTTAATCTCAATCAGTGTGTACAATCTAGCGTCTGTGAGGAGTGCGATCATCGATTAGATCGAGTTTCAGTTAGCTTGCTAGCTTCCTTAGCACGCTCTTCATCGCGGATTTTACCAACTCTAAAACACCCAATGTGCGTAATAACATTTATGACATGTTCATGGTAATATATAATCTGTACATATTCCAATAACAGAGCAGGGAAGATAAATCAGGAAGCCTGAATCGATAATCACATACCTTGTCCTCGTCGGAAAGCTGTTCCTCAAAGTCCGCCATCTTGGCTCAACTGGACCTGCCCTGTCAAACTGCATCACGGGAAAACAATCATAAACATGACAAAAGAGTTCAAAACAACATGTTACATACGTAACGTTATATTTAGCTATTGAAGTTTGTTTATTACACTTTGTATACCACATAAGCTTTAATGAAATAAAAAAACGGAACGTCTTTCATAATATTTTGATTCAGTAAACTGTTTATAACTTAAAAAGTTATTCATGTTTCAAAGTCATTTGTATCAAAATACAATGCAAAATATATATTTTTTAAAAAGCATATTTATAAGTATGCTATTTATTTAGACTTATTTTATGTCGTACTTGTTTATAATACTACTATTATAAACCAATTTGTCTTGCTTTAACTGTTCATATTTAATACCTGAATTTTCAATATTTATTCCTCTACTCTAAAAATTTAATCAAGCCATATTTGGTTATGCATACACTAATGATTACTGGAACATTCAAATTTCTCTAATTTGACGGAAATAGAGATATCTTGTTTCTAGGTTCTGGATTTACCATTTCTCATTGAGTTTTGAATTAAATAAACCCATCCAGATAATTAACTATCCAGGAAAAGTGTCGCTGCTCTGTGGATCTTATGTAACGTAGCGGATTTAGGGAGTGTCACTAAAGTATGTTTCTCATTATAAAATGTGTTGAGCGTTAACTGGGCAATGTATGCACAAATTGACTCGTTTTGATGTTTACGTTGTTTATAGTTTACGCATTCAATCAGTCAAATAATTTATATAAATAGTGAATAAAATGACTGTGCTCCTTCGTTTAAAATCCAGTACGATAATTTTCTGATGTACCCATACTTGGTCACCGTTAGACTAGTGTTAGACTGCTACGGTAAGTTTCGATTCCGGGATCGCCTAGTCCACATAACATCCACATAACATCCACATAAACTACTGACATATAAACATCAGCACAATGCCGTCTCTCAAAACATCATACGAAGTAGGGCTTGATTTCCTGGAGTTTCTGGGGCAGAGGATCTCGAAAACAGACAGAAACGAGCTTCGGGATATTTACAACTTAGAGTTTAAAAGGTTTGCAACTGTGACTCAGACTCACCTGCTTTGTGTCTGGCACATCTGTTTTGAGATTCATTCATGTCAAGTTTTGTTTTATTTTGTCTTTGTATCTAAAAAGTTTGGAATAAAACTGTTTGCCATTTGTATTCAATTGCTGTGTGTAATATCACTATTCTGGTTCAGCATGACTCTTTTTTACACTGATGCAATAGCCTTGTTTCTCCAGGTTAAGCTTAGTTGCATTGTTTTTCAGGGACGGAAGCAAGGAGCCAACATTTTCCAATGTGATCAAAGCCTTAGTATGTTGCAATAAAGCCACTACGAGGAATGGAAAAATTATATTTCAATGGAAACCAAAGGTTAGATCAAACTTAAATGACTCTACTTGTGTCTTGGTTCATTTCTGTAAGTTTTAAGTTCAGCTTGTGTACTCATAAATGTGACAGACTAAATAACTAATGCATAAAGCCATTTCATTTTGAATTTTAAGCAAAGAAAACATTTTTTTGTGTCTCATTATTCTCCTGCTCTGACAGGTGCGTGTGTACTACTGTGATCAGTGGAAGTCTTTCACGCAGCCGAACACCAGCACAGCGGCCCCAGAATCTGTCCCAGCATCCTCTTCCCCCAAACCTGTCCTGACTCCAAAGAGGAAGCTCGCTTCAGAAGTCCTCAACAAACTCAGAGTGAAACGGTGATCATCTGATATATAATTCTGCTTGTTTGTCTCCGTCTAGGAACAACAAAATCACCTTAAAATATATGATGCATGTGTGAAAAATTACTAATGTTAATGTCAACGCCATGGCACATTATCCTCATTGTCACGTGTGTTTCTCTTTTAGAGCTGAACTCATTAAGGACAAAGGAGGTGTTGAAATAACCTCTGACCCCAAGGCCACCAAAGGGAAGGTTAAATTCGTCATCAAGGAACAAGGGAAGCTGTTTGTGGTGAAGTTTCACATCGTAAACCGAGGTGAGAGCTGTGTGTACTTCACATACTACACAGCTCTGCACAAGATGCGCTGCTTCACTCTCGTAGATAAGAGAAGGGTGAACCGTGTTTCTCCTCTTCTCCTCTGTCCAGGTGAGAAAAACATTGAGACTGTCATTAGATAGATAGATAGATAGATAGATAGATAGATGGATGAACAAATTAAATTCTGATGCTCACAACAATGTCAAATTGATGTCTCTTTGCTAGATGAGAGTTATGCTGTTGAAGTGCATTACAAAGTCCACCATCATGGACACTTTCCAGCCACCATGTACTTTGAGTTCTGTCCAGAGGCAGATCCTCCAGCTTCCGCTAAGCCCTTCTGCATAGTCCGGGAACTGGAGGCAGTGGTTCAGACTGGACTAGCTGAAACACTGGGCCCAGAGAGTCCATATGACCCCAAACAGAACAGACGACTCCGACCTGAGAATAGGATTGTGGAAGTAGGAGTACCACCTGAGAGGTCTGAGAGATCTATCTGTCTATCTATCTATCTATCTATCTATCTATCTATCTATCTATCTATCTATCTATCTGTCTCTCTGTCTCTCTGTTTGTCTGTCTGTCTGTCTGTCCGTCCATCCGTCCGTCCGTCCACCTGTTTGTCTATCCATCTGTCTGTCTCTTTATTTGTCTGTCT
>JAHKKF010525891.1:0-17179 GCA_019740295.1 Labeo calbasu
TAAACGTGACAAAACAATAGTTGGAGGTCAGGCTGTGGGAGTGTGTCCTCCTCCCCCTAATTCTGACAATAATCTGAACCCCATTCCCGCCCTCAGCTCTTCTTTATCCAGCTGGACTTCTCCTACACACCAGCAATCTCTCCACTTCCTTTTCCAATTACTCCTAAAACAGGCCGCTATTAAAGAGTATTACTTTTCCTGAGGGAAAAAACTCAATGTGTGTGTGTGACTGTCATGTCCAGTAGCTCAGCAGTGGGTGGCCTTTTGTGGGAGGAATGGAGACCAGCCATAAGAGATTAAACACCCTTGGAGACGCGTCCGACGAGGCTCTATTTTCCAGAACGTTCTTTTTCACATTTTGCTCACTGTGCTTTTACTGTAGCCAGTTTGGAGGATAATACTGCACAGACTTGCCCAAAAGAGAGAGAATATAAAGAGAGAATAGAAAAATGTAAATGTAGTTAGGTGTTTTTTATTGTAGCGTCAGCTGTCCATTCAACGCCGAGGTGGCAACTGGCATAGAGGACGGCAGGATGGTGCAGCGTGCTTTTTTTTTTCCAGTCTAATTCATGCGATGCTGCGGTGATCCAATCCACGGTCCCTCCTGCCAGATTTCAGACCAGTGTGGGCAGCCTGGACCGTTCTCCACACTTGCATTCAGTCAAGAGCGCTAATGAGGGATGTTGATCAAAGAGCCTCGGTCCCCTCGGTCCACCTCTTCTGACTCGCTCTCGCTCTCTTTCTTTTCTCCCTTTTCTAACTCTTTCTGTATGATCAAGCAGACTTCTGAGAGAGTAAGCTTGCTTAGAGCACCAAGCGAGTACAAAAGCCATTAATAAACCACTATGGATGCTCTACTAGGCATTTAATCATTGCTCTCTCTTTCCTTTCCTGCTCCTCCAGGCAAGCCGTTGTGCCGGTTAGACAGCCTCTTGAGCTATAGGGAGCATTAAATGCATGTTAATGTGGGGTTAGAGGGTGGACCATCATTAGGCTGAAACTTGTCAAGTGGACGTCTGTGTTAGAAACAGAGCTGTTGTGTTCAGCACCGAATTACGCTATTTGTTTAACTGGGACATGGAGCATTTCCAGACGATTGCAAAGTCACAGTCATTGGAGAAGTCTGGTGGCCAATTGTGCTCACACCTGTTCTGGTGTGGCATTTGCTTAAAAGCGCATTTCTGTTCCAGTACAGCTCCATCCTTAATATCCCATTACTGGATATAATTCAAGACGGTTTGGTTTTTGGATATCATACATATGTTGACTGAAAGAAGTGCCTGAATTAAAGCATGACACGACATCCAAGAGGAACATTTTGCGAAGGCTGCTCTTTTACAGTTCATTTTCTAATTGGGGAAAAAAAGAAAGAAAAAAAAAAATGTCTTAATTAGTATTTTACGTACTAAAATACTTCTTAAATATTCTTAAAATAAATTGTGTAATATACTACAGGTCAGAGGTGTTATCTTAAATGAAGTTTAATTTTGCTCACCCCAATAGTAAATTTATTTATTTATTTTAATTATTTTTGAAATTGTATTAAGTTATATTTTATTTTAATTTGTTTTAAGCACGTTGATTAGAAAACAAGACAAAAAAAAAAATCTCGTAATGGTTATGTTTCATTTAAGTATTAACGCTTCTGATAAGTGTATCCTAAAATTAGACATAACAGAAACATATGCAAAAGTATTTATACCCCTTTATTTCTTTCACATTTGGAAAGGCTGAAAATGCATATCAGAGGGGAAACCAAGCTGTAACTTAGTGCTTCAGCTAAGTACTGAGTTAAGGGTATGAATACTTATGCAATGTACTTCTTTCAGTTTTTAATTTTAATAAATTCATGAAGTTGTGACAGTTCTGTTTTTGCTATGTCATAATGGTGTATGGAGTGTAGATTGATAAGGGAAAAAGTCATTTAAAACAGTGGGTATGAATACTTTCGCAAAGCACTGTAGTACACTGTAATTTTTTAAAGTTGTGAATAAAAGAGATATTATTTGTACATTTGAAAAGAAAATACTATTCCATTACTACTAGTTTAGTCTTTTTCTTTTCTACTTCATAATGCCTCTGAATACAGTGTGTTACTTGCAGGTTCTTTCTGATTATTATAAAATTTACAAGCTTTCTGAGTGAAAATTTAAATCCTACACTCTTTTTTTAGCGTGGATAACAGACATAAAATCATTGTCGACAGAATAGCTCAGATCATTTATCTTGTGAGAATTTGATGGGAAATACACAGAGGGGGTTCGCATTGAAATCTTTGACTTGACTGCAGACTTTCGTATCTTGTGAAATCTGAGTACTGTTAGAGACATCTGTTGAGATCTCTTCTAGACACGTGAGATTACTAGGATCATTATATGTAGGAGAAAAATCGGTAGAATAAATACTTTTGCTTTACATGTAATCTCAGTTCTGTCTAGGAAAAACAATTGAGATATTAATGTATAATCTTCTATGTAAATTTATTAAAAAAGAAAAAAAATCACTGTCCTTTAAACAGCTCAAATCTCTCAGCGGACTTTTTTTTAAAGTGCATTATATAAAAGCTGTTGTCTCTGGGGTCAGGGAATGTTCAGTCACACAGAGCTTTTCATCACTAACACCATCCTCTCTCCCGTCTGTTCTTCAGCTGCATTCACAGGCGAGCGAGACGGCTTTACCGCACTGCGTTTAGTGAGCCGAGGGCTGTGGAGAGCGGGGTCTTTATTCAGAGCTGTCTGCCTGAAATGGTGGGGCATTAGCTCACATGAAGAGCCTTTGTGTTTCTGAAGGACACTGTCATTATACACCTCCAGCATTGCGACCTCTCACTCATTCACTCGAGAGAGAGGGTAAGGGAAGAGAGTAAAAAAAAAAGGACAGAGGGTTGGAAAGAGACAGCGAGAAAAGAGAAAGAAGCTTTTTGGCAGACAGAGACAAGTGGTGCTCATCTCTTTCATGTGTTTGGCGGTACAGTTGAGAGGACGGACGAACCGAAATCCTTTTTCTTTTCCCTCCTCAGACACTAGAAGGTAGACTGAGGGGACTGTTCCTTTGCAGTTCTCACGAGTACTGCGGGATTTACGCTGAAGTGGACACATCAATAGCACAATCTTTCCACACACACACATACAAAGATAAAGATGTTCATACATGCACAACCCAAATGCTGGGTTTATTGGGTTGTTTTTAATATTTTTACCCAGGTGCTGGGTTATTTTTTTTTAACCCAAATGCTAAATCCAACTTTTTGGCTCATTTCATTTGGTTATTTTTAATATTTTTTACCCAGATGCAGGGTAGTTTTTCTGTAACTTGTAAATTGCTGGGTCATTTTTAACGCTGGGTTATTTGTTTCTACTCAACCACTGGGTTAAGCCTGTCTCCGTCGATACAACCCAGCTGCTGAGTTACAGTTAGAGCGTGGGCTTTTTGAGTCCTCTACTGAAGAGACCAGTTCTCAGCACCACCAATCTGGTGCACTTCTTTAGCGAAATAAAGGTTTGTGTACATTTTATTTCATTTCTAATGTCTTTACTGTGCTGTAAATTGTATTATTTTATGCAACGCAACGTAAGGACGTCAGCAGCGGTCACTTCGCATGATGGAAACACCTTTTGCCTTGCATAAAATGAATAGATTTTATTCACTATAGTACTGATTTTAATTTAATTTGATGTTAAAATATGTTCTTTAATGTCAATACTGTTTGTTTATGGGCAGGTTTTGGAGTCAGTCACAGCATCTTTCAGCTATGAGTGAAACGTGAGGCTGCGGTCTGAAGTTCGCAGTTACCCCGGTGGACAGCAGCCCTTCACCGGCTCAGATTTCGGCAACACACCGGCATGAGAATTAGCGCTATTTCAGTAAAAAGTGATTACAGAGAAAGGTTGAATACACTACACTTAAAATGCTACTTTTAAATGTTGCATATTTTATTGCAATTTATGTTGTATTCACCCAAATAAATTCAATTTGTCTTGTATTTTGTCCATGTGTTCTTGCTTAATAATACATTTTCATCTTTTGATTATTGCTGTTGCCTCTAGTAATTCTGTGTGTGTGTTTTAAAGTTCCAGTCCATTTTAAGCCAGCAATATAATCATTTCTAAACCAAAAGTTGACTTAAATAAAATAACCCAGCATGTTTTGTAAAAACATTTAACCCAACCAGCTGGGTCAAAGTAACACAGCATGTGTTCTGTCCAATATTTACCCAGCGCTGGGTTGCCAAATAACCCAAGTTGGCTTGTTTTAACCCAGCATTTTAGAGTGCACTAATAAAAATGAGTAATAGATGTTATTATAGACTGAATGATTGATATCATGTGTCCTATTACAATCAGAGTCAAGGTCACAAAGCTGTGTATTATACAACACAACTTGCCACAGTGAAAATGGGTAAAATTCATGAAGTGGTAAAGTTTAAAGCAAATAATGCTCAAAATTACTATATGTGATCCAGGACTACAAAACCAGTCATAAGGGTACATTTTTTTGAAATGTGAGAATTATATTTCCCCTGAAAGCTGAAAAAAATAAACTTTCCATTGATGCATGGTTTGTTATGATACGACAATATTTGGCCGAGATGCAAGTATTTGAAAATCTGTAATTTGAGGGTGCAAAAAAAATCTAAATATTGAATAATCAACATGATATTTACTTAATATCCTAATGATTTTTGGCATAAAAGACAAATCAATAATTTTGACCCATACAATGTATTTTTGACTATTGCTACAAATATACTTAAGAGTGGTTTTGCGGTCTAGGATTACATATTTCTTACTTTAAAAAAAGATTAAAAATGTACATTTATTAATATGTTCAATAAATGAACATTTATTAATGTGTTGAATAAATAATAATTAAAATAATAATTTTTAAATTGCTTATTAATAAATGTTCGCCTTTTGATTATTGCTGATGCCTCTATGTGTCTGATTTTTCATTTACAACCTACTTTGTGTTCATTTTAAGCCAGCCGTACAGTATTTTTTAAACAATACTTGGGTTAAATAAACTACCTAGGAGGTTGGGTTAAACATTTAACCCGACCTCAGGGTCAAAACAACACAAACACTGAGTTTGTTCATATTTCGCCCAGCATTTGTATGAGCATAAGAGAACTTTTAGAAAAAAATGTAAAAATCTTTCTGTCCTAGGAATAAATCTGTCGATGATGATTTCTTGCTCTACCACTTCCAGTGTACACATTAATGCAGTGCCATGTATGCTTCGCTAGACAAGGGCATTCACACTTAATCTGCAATCTTAAAACATACTCTAGAAACCAATATAGTACTTTTGAGACCTGGAAAAATAGTGTGAAAGAAGTTCCAGTAGCTCTATTGGTTCAACATAGTGCTAGCAATGCTAAGGTCATGAGTTTGAGTTCCAGGAAACCATACTAGCGTAATGAATACCATTACTGTACTGTAAACTCCTTTGGATAAAAGTGTCTGCCAAATGCATAAATGTGCATCCCACGTCAGTCTAATCAGACTGGTGCTGATAAGATTTAAAAAAAGAAAAACAATCATATTGTGCAATGTGGTCACGATGCATCATGCTTCCTTGCTAATTGCCACATAGCTTACAGTACATTTCCTGCTCTCTGCATCCCTCAGGAACTTCAACGCGACCACAACAGCCACATTCGCACACCAGCCTGATTAGCCGCATTTATCTGCGGAGGACACAGCAATGGAGGCGCTGATCTTTGAACTTTCGTTGTGGCAGAAACCTCCGGGGAGCATCAGGATCAATCTCAGCTGGACAGGAGATGACGGTACGTCCCCCGCTCGGCGAAACCGCTTTCCCATTCCTGATCTTATCGCACGCCGTCGTGGCTTCCTCGAGCTCTGCTCCCATATCTGGAGCTAATCCCATTCCTTGTTTTTCCTCCCGGAAAATAAATCTCACTTTTCAGGTGACGCTGTTCTGGCCTACGCTGAGCTGATGGGAGAAAGCTTCCCCTCAGGGCCTTCCTGGTTTACAGTGGCCATTCGGCGGAGCAGAGCCAACACATCGATCTCTCGCCTACGGATTATTTACAAAGGCACCAATCAGTGCGGAATGTGGAATGTCGAACGGGAAAATGTGCTCCTTTTCTGCTCTTTTTCACAATCTCTGTTCGCTCTCTACTCCATGCGGCTTCATTAAACTGGTCGCAGCGCATTTCCACTCATTTTTTTGAAGCACTACTCCTTGTGTGAGTGGAGCTGGCTATGACAATGGCACATAAAACATTAGCTGCACCTGTGAGGGTGCAGGCCATTGTGTGATAAAGCACCATAATCTCCACAAGGACAGCACTGATATTTGGGGCACATAAGCATGATAATGGGATGCATAAATGTCATAAGGTGACCTCTCCAAACTGAGGGCCGATTATCCTTCTGGATGTGTCATATTGTTCTGGTGCGCTTAGATATGTTGCTCTCCTGTGGGCTGTTCGGCTTTTCGTGTCCTTTTCACATGATAAAGGAATGTGCTTAAAACAAACGCTCATTCAGACTACACTGGTGAACTCTGAATAAATTTAAAAAAGAAGAGAGAGAGAGAACGAGAGAGAGATGGAAATGTTTTAAAGAGATGGTGTACCAGAAAATTACAATTCTGTCATTACTTGTACATTGTTATGCTGTTATTAGAGATTGAAATTTAATATCAGTTTTCCATCAAAAATCACTTGAAATTGGTTCTGATTTCTCTTAATATTTACATTTTCATAATGACTGTATTCACAATTCATTTAGCACTTTTAAGGAATTAATATGTTGGGAAAAATGCTGTTTCTTTGGCAAATCACTAGATGATTTCATTAAATAAATCAATTTTAAATGATGTTTAGCCAAAGGTTTTATTTATATTTAAAGGGATAGTTCACCCAAAAATGAAAATTCTGTCATTAATTATGTCATTAATTACCTGCGCACTGGAGACTGACACGGAAGACAAGAAATTGTTGAATAAAATCATTATTTTTAGTCTTAGTCTCAGTCTCGTGTTAAATGTCCTTGCTAGTTTTTATCATATTTAGTCAACCTTATCCTATTTAGTTTTAGTCAAGTTTGACTCAAAGTCTCAACATTTTAGTCTAGTTTTAGTCAAAGAAAATCGAAAGTATTTTAGTCTAGTTTTAATCGAAGAAATCTGAAGTATTTTACTTTAGTTTTAGTCAATGAAAACTTCACAATTTAGCAACAAGCCATTTTTTATTTAGCCTTAGTCTTACTCAAATGTACATTTTAGTCATCATATTTAGTCAACCTTGTCCTGTTTTTGTTAAGTCAAGTTTAAGTCAACAAACTGTATGAGCATTTTAGTCGGGTTTTAGTCAATAAAATGTTTTATTGACTAAAACCCGTCACAGGTTCTTCATGCTGTATAATGGTTAAACTGATAAAAAATGAAATGAACTAGGAGACAGGATTGGGAAAGGTCCGCAAGCCGGGACTCGAACACGGGACGTCCGAAGCGTAACGGTGCTACATGTCGACACACTGCCCACTAGACCATCTGCGCCGATGATAAAAATTATTTTTACTTAAAATTATAATCGTAATGATTGTTGTCATTTGAGAAATTTCTATAGTCAAACAATATAGTCGAGATCTCATGACAGAACACAGACTGGCTGAATGATGCTTTCATTCAGATTGCTAAACTCCGGGTTGTTTGTCAGTTTTTCAGATCATCGTCGATAAAATCAACATTGTTTTATACATATTTTGGACTATGGGGGTGCCATTATGATGTAAAATAGTTGCACTCGATGAGCTCCTGGCACTACCTGTTGCTATTTTTACCACAGCACAACTTGAAAAATAACATTTTATCTCCTTTTCTGACAAAAATAAAAGAAAGTGTTTATTTTTTTTAAATACATTTTAGTCGAAACTGAATGTTGATATAGTCTTAGTTTTTATTTATTGACCTTATTGTCGTCCCATCTTAGACAACGAACATTTTTCATCATAGTTTTCTTTGACGAAATTAACACTAGTCAGAAAGCTCTAAGATTTCATCACAAATATCTTAATTTGTGTTCCGAAGATGAACGAAGGTGAGTAATTACTGACAGAATTTTCATTATGGGTGAAATAGCCCTTTAACTACATATTGTCATATGAACAACCATTCAGAAACTCATAAGACTGATGTATTCGGGAATCAGACTACACAACATGTTTTGCGCTGTAAGTAATTACTGTTGCATTACTGCAGTTGCAGTCACTGCATCAGTTTGTGTGTAAATGTAGACCTTTGAACAAACTTTTTGACTTTTAATTTTATTTCTAGGAAGAATATTGACTTAGTTATCACTGAAGTTCTCTTTATTTTGTTGTGCACTGTTTGTCTACCTCACAAGCTTGTTTGAAATTAGTTTCGGGAGGTACATTCATGTACAAACGCTGCTTGCAGAGGCAACAAGTCAACTGCTAAAGCTTTTGGATGCAGAAGGTATTTCAAGAAACACCGTCTGATTATATACAGTAAGTATGGTGTTTTGTCCGCACTGACAGAATAATGCATGTGCGAGAACCATTTAATGGAACCAAATGTCATATTTAAAAAAAAGTAACTGATTCTCAGCACCAAACCCCAATGATACGCATTGTAGTATTGTCCATGGAGTTAAACATTGTCAAACTTTGTTTATCCTTTCATAAGACGGGGGAAATATCAACTTGAGAGTTCAACGTTAAGTATATTTCCAGTCTATTAAAATGCCGTCAGGTTCTCTGAGACCCTAAACAGAGCAAGCAGCGAAAGATGGAAATGGAAACCTGTAATCTGGCTATTGGGATCAGATGAGAGAAAGAGAATTCATCCTTTGCGTTCTAGGGAGTTTTTCGGGCAGGGTCCCAAGCATGGAAAAGCCCCCCTGCCATTAATCTAAATTACATGAGCTCATTGGTCTTTACTGGGGAGGGAGATAACATCACTGCCAACCTGCTCCACTCACAGTGAAATATCAGCACATCGGTTCTCCTCCAGCTCTCCACCGCAGCAAAGCACAGAGGCGCTCAAGGTCAGCCTGAGAGAGAAACAGAGACAGAACATTGTTTTATGCCGCAAAAATCATCATGTTATCCTTGGCTGAGTCTGCGAACTGATAACAGAACGATTCACTTTGAAGTCTGCAAAGGATTACAGCACAAATGAGACTTATGGGACGGCAAATAAAAGTGTGATAGGATCTAGTATGCTGTACAATAGGCTTCAATGTTAACATTAGTTAATGCAATAGCTAGCATTAAATAATAGTGAACAGTGCTTTTACATGTCTACATACACTAAAGCAATTTCTAACATTTTAAGTTGTATAAATGAAAGATTTTTGCTTTTTACAAAATCAGCATAGTTTCATATACATTTTGGACTATGGGGGGTGCCATTATGTCCATGATGTAAAATGGTTGCACTTAGTGATATACTGACACTACATGTTGCTATTTTTACTGCAGCACAACTCGGAAAATAAAATACTGATGCGATGACCTCAGCTACTGAAAGAGCTTACAGGTGGCGATGGATATAAGCGTAGGCTTAAAGGGGTCATCAGATGCAAAATTAACTTTTACATGTTTGTTTGAACACAAATGCGTGTTGACGGTCTGTATTCACATCCACCATATAATAATACAAATCCACCCAGTGCTTTTTTTAAATTCTCAATAATAATCACTTTCTCAGATCAAGCTGTTCTGAGATTCTTGACAGAGTGATGTAGTTATGCAAAGGCCCCTCCTACAATTGTTAATTGACACGGTCATTTTAGCGCAGATCCGCCCTGAGTGAGCTGTAAACAGTCCGCCATTGTTTCGACAAGACTGAGGTGTTTTATTGTTGGATGTAATAATGAACATTAGCAGTCGTAATTTACTCCCGACATCTGAGCTGCTGAAGATGCAGTGAAGTACTTTTGTTTTTGAAGGGAATGCACCTCCCGATTTACCTTCAAATGCATGAGTTTTCTAATTCAGCAGGTTTAATTGGTAGCTCCATGATACGGCGTTGCACTTGTGTGATGAAGAGCTCCGGTATGAACCTTGTGAAACTACAGTTTGACGAAACAACTCAAATCTGCGTAAGAAAGTTAAAAGACAGATTTTTTTTTTAAATAACGTAAATCTTTCATGGGTTTTTTTTACTACATATTTCAGTAAAAGACGTCATTTACATTATATTAAGCCATACAAGTCTTAATACTCAGGATTTCTTTTAAAGCAGTATGGCTTCTATTTTATTTTAAGCAACCATTTTCTTATTTTAGTTTCAGCTTTAGTTTTGGTTAAAATACTACATTTAACTGTGAAACTGAAACTGTTAGTTTTGTATGGATTTGAGTCTAAATAAGTGGTAATTTAGTGTCTTTGAGATACTATTATAATTTTTAATTAAGTTAATTTAATTTTTTTTTTGAAGCATTTATTTTTATATTTTACATTTACATTTTAATTTGTGTTAAAGTTTTAGTAATTTTGTTCAGTTGTTTTAGTTAATTTTCAAAGTCTACATAGTTTTTATTTTATTTTATTTTATTTAATTATTAGCTTTTTTGTCAGTTGTTTTTTTAGTTTGTTATTTTAGTATATCAAGCTAACAAATAAACGAAATTATAATGTTGCCTTGGCCACCAGCTTAGTTTTTTTTTTTTCAATAATTTAATTAAATCATTTATTTTTATTAAGTTTTAGCTTTAGTTTTAGTTAACTAGTTTAAAATGCTACATTTAACTGTGAAATTGAAACTATTAGTTTCGCATGGGATTTGCAGTTTATGCTACCAAAATTCGAGTCTAAATAAGTAATTTAATGTTTTTATTATTCATCAGCTAGAAAAAAAAAGTTTTGACAGCAATTCCAATTATATTGTTCCTCTGTGCCATTATCGTTACGAGTTGTGGTATATAAAATATATCTTTATCATTATATGAACTGTTATTGGTGTGAACAGGTCTTGATAAATTAACTTATATTACAAACTAAAACTTTTATTCTGAAGTGTTACCAACAATCTCACATCTGAGCCAGACATCTCAAAGCAAATGCGACGCCATGAATATTTGGTTCTGTTTCCCTCAGTTCCTCCCAGCTTTCTTTCATAAAACCATCTGCAAAGTTTTTCAATAATTAGAGGCCTGAAACTCATTCTCTCTTGTTTCCAAAACCTTGTAAAACTTGTCAGACACTGATGGCATTAAAATGCAAACTTCAGCATGGGGTTATTGTCAAAGCCCTCTCTGACTCTGCAAAATATGTAGTTATTAATTCACGGGCCGTATCGGTTTCAGGCTTGAAAAATTGATATGCGGCTGGCCTCCTCGATTTGGATTAGATAATGATCTAGCCCAGGGCCCCTGGGGGACATCACAATAGAAAAGGATTATGCTCCATATTCCAGGACCCTGCTTTGTTGGATTGAGTTCCCTCACGGTATGTTCAGCTCATGGAAATGTGGATGACTCAATCTTCTGAAGAGCTGATTGGCCAATTTGTTTTTTCTTTTGAACGGCTCTTTGAAAAGGATACGGGCTGTAAAATAAAGTGTCTGAGACCGTGTGTGTGTAAGTGAGCGTGTTCGTGCGTATCGATGAATAGCTGCCTGTGTTTAGCTGTATGTTGAGGTTCGCTCAGTCGCTGTGTCACTTCACTAACTCTAACAAACGTGCGGTTGCGGTGATCCAGGTGCGTGTACGCCAACTCTTGCGGTTTTCTTTTAATAGGATTATTTGTGCGGTAATGACCCTTTGACTGCTGATTTATTTTGGTGGCCCTCTCATGACCCACTTCAGGGCCCCGTCATCTCCGAGCGCTCAGGCTCGGTTCTCGCTCTCCTCAACAGCTGTGTGGCCAATGGCTTCCAGATTTTCATAATTTTCGGAGACCTGCCCGATGACAGATGAACTTTTAATGTCTGTGAGTCTTGACGGTGCAATCACTCACCGGTATTGTTTTTGTCGGTAACCCCTATGTCGAGTACTTCAATGGCTTTTTTCTCTCACGTTTTTTTTTCCAGCAGTAAGCATCCAGATGTGTGGAGAAATTGGCAGTTTCCACGAATAGGGTGCAAAATGGGACATTTAAGTGTGAAACTGTTTTGTAGGGGTTTTCAGTTTGTGCTACCAAAATTTGAGTCTAAATAAGTGGTAATTTAGTGTCACTGAGATACTATTATCATTTTTTATTAAGATTTGGAATGAGCATTTATTTGTAAATTTTACATTTTCGTTTAAAATTTTATTAAAGTTTTTAGTATTTTGTTCCGTTTTTTGTTGTGTTTTTGCTTTATTTATTTATATATATATATATATATATATATATAGTCAGTTTTTTGTAGTTATTTTGTAGTTTAAATTTTGTAGTTATTTTAGTACGTCAAGTTAAACAAAATTAAAATGTTGCCTTGGTAGCTAGCGTAGATTAAAAAAAAAATTAAAATAATTTATTTCAGTTAAAGTTTATTTTATTTTAAGCAACCATTTTCTTGTTTTAGTTTCCGCTTTAGTTTTAGTTAACTAGTTTAAAATACTACATTTAACTGTAAAATTGAAACTATTTGATTTGTATGGGGTTTGCTGTTTGTGCTACCAAGATTTGAGTCTAAATAATTAACCAAATAATTGGCAATTTTGTGTCATTGAGATACTATTATAATTTTTTTATTAAGCATTTACAAAATTAAAATGTTGCCTTGGCAGCTAGCTTAGACATTTTTTAAATAATTTAATTTAATCATTTATTTCAGTTAAAGTTTATTTTATTTTCTTATTTTAGTTTCAGCTTTAGTTAACTATAACAATCCCAATCAAAACAGAGTTAATTTGGGGACATTATTAATCTAAATATTATATTATATTATATTAGACTGTGAGATTAAAAAAATTATTTATACAAAAAACATTTTCAGTTTCATTTAAATATGATGTACACATATTAGGGTCTATGTCATGTTATAATACATAAAAGTGTGTGTGTGTATAGATAGATAGATAGATACAACTTTTAAACAATTCAAAATGGTTGAGTTCAACCCACCCAGCCAGCTTTCGGGTAGAATGACTATCCATGCTTTAATGTGTCTCTACCCATTTTCGAATCATTCCTACACCCCTGAGTCTTTGCGACTTTACACGTGGTTGTTGTTAAGCGTATTAACATAATTTGGCATTTGGCAACAAGTCATTTGGTCCTGGAAACAACTAACATCATGATGTTCCCTGACAGAGACTGTTGCTGCTCAGTATCCTGTTTCATAACAATCCAGTAAATCTCCTCAGACAGATGAGCTAATTCGAATCGGTTTTGTTTACGGAATCACATACTGTACATGAAAGGCATATCATACTCATTATTTCTGGATTTTCCAGAATATCCTTCCGCACGCAATTTATTCGGCCTTCAGCGAAAAGATGACATGAATGTAAGACTTCTGCAAACTAAACCACACCGTTACACTTGAGGATCACAAGCGTTTTGCCTTTGAAAATCAACGCAGGCCTGTTTCAATAGCACAAACGTCATCGACAAAAACCGCACTGTCAGCGGCCACAGTAGCCGTGGAGCCAAAGGATCACAGCGATGGGCCGATAGCAGGGCTGGTGCGATGACGACACGCTCTGCAGGGTTACTGGTGCATGGAAGGCCTAAAGAGAAAGCAAAGATCTGGCACTGTGAACTGGGTAAACATGATCCGCACACATCAGCGGCAATCTAACGTACCACGCAGCCTTCCCTCAAACACACAGACCGACAAGCCGTCTGCGAAATCCGTGGAAGATAAATGAAACCGATTTGAAGGGAGGACAGATGAAAACATCATCTTTTCATCCAAGGAAGCCTATGTCATTTTCCCTTCTCCACCCAAAAAGCAAAGGATATATGCTTTGAATACAGAGCCAAACACACACTTAAATATACACAAACGCACTCACTCATGATGGAATACGCATCAGATGCGTGTTTGGATGATTGCCTCTGGCGATTGGGTTTATAGCTAATTGCTCATTTAAGTAATGTTACATTTACTATCTCACTTTTAAGTTTCCCCTTCATTTCGCTCTCTCTCCATCATCAGCAAACGCAGTGGGAGGTAGTTTCGCCTTTTCAATATAAAGACACAAACCAGTCGCCGCTGGCATCGTTCCACATCATTGCAAAATGAGGTGGTTTTAGATGATCATTAGCATAACGTTTTGCTATATATATGATGGCTTGCTCTATGATGGCTGTTTAGTATCCTATAATTAAAGGTATAGTTCGCCCAAAAATGACAATTCTATCATCATTTACTTACTCTCTTGTCATTCCAAATCTGTATGACTTATTTTCTTCCATGGAACACCAATGGAGAAATCTGTGAGGTCTTTGCTCTTCTCTTCCATCAATTTTTTGGACTATTTTCTGTTACCATATGGCAATGTTTCTCTAGTTAGTGGGGTAAAAAAATCACTTTTCAAAATTCTCTTTTTATTTTTGTTTTTAGAACTTTTTTGATGTAAATAAGTGCAACATAATGCACGTCATACACGATTAAGACCAAATTGTATTTGCTTAAAGGGACAGTTCACACAAAAATGAAAGTTCTGTCATGGTATACTCACCGCCATGTCGTTCCAAACCCGTACGACAAGTAAAAAGCACAAAAGTGTTGCGTGGAACACAAAAGAAGATATTCTACGAATATACATGTTTTTGTTTGTGCATACAATGACGTCCAGTGTAATTTTGGAATGACTTTCAAAATATCTTCTTTTGTGTTCCACTGAACAAAGGCAGGCATACAAGTTTTGAACAAAGAGGATGAGTTGATGATGTCCTATGCTTTTAGCTTAGTTTAGTTTATTGATTTATAAAGCACATTTCAAAACAAAAGATGTTGAAACCAAAATGCTGTACTGAAAATATACAAGATTAAAACAAGAATAAAACACTAGACAGTATATAAAACCAAATGGGCAAAATGCTGCGGTGCCCGGGGAGCAGTTGGGGGTTCGGTGCCTTGCTCAAGGGTCTCACCTCAGTCATGCTATTGAGGGTGGAGAGAGTGCTGGTAATTCCCTTCCCTCACCTACAATCCCTGCCGGACCTGAGACTCGAACCCGCAAACTTCGGGTTACAAGTCTCTCAACGACTGCCCCCAGAGGAGCCCGCCTTACCGGGAGTCGAACCCGGGCTGCCTGGATGAAAACCAGGAATCCTGACTGCTAGACCATAGGGGAGCTGGTAAAATTTTTAATTAAAATTTACACTCTCAGTAAGAATTAAAACACAAAGGGCCAGATTTACTAAACAGGGCAAATTAGCGTTAGAGCGCAATGCCATAAAAGTGCCGATGGGAGGGGAAATTCTGTGTGATTTACTGACGATGCGCACATTAAAGAACATAGACACAGCCAGATAATTTCCATAATGACCAGCGCAATCTACCAAGAGCATCCTTTTTTTCGGCACTAAATAATAGTGCAAATACCAGTAATTTGATGAGCGCAAACATTAGTAAAATCGCATTGCATGATTCATTTTAATACTTTCCTCCCAAAATGTTGTGTCTGAAAGGGAAACTCCTACAAATGCATATTCAATAAGGTCAATAAGGTCTTTTCAGTGCCAATTCTTCACTGCGTGTCTTTAGTATATCCTGACGGTATTACTTTAATGTCAAAAGAGGATTTGAAAAGAGAAATAAATCTAATATCGAGAGGAAGACAATTCCAGAGCCTAGGGCCAGTCACAGAGAAAGCTCAATCACCTCTAGCTATAAAACAAGAATGAGGAATTAAGATGTTATGAAAGCATGAATAATGGTTTTGAGGTTCTTCTTAGAAAGCATCGTCTTGAGTCTAGCAATAGATCTTAACTGAAAGAAAGTGTTTTTCATGACAGCGCTAATTGGTTTATCAAAACACAAGGTGGGATCAAATATAACACCAAGGTTTTTGACACAGTCATATATAGAAGAGAGGGAAATTTCAGAGGTAAGAACTGATGGGCCAAAAATGATTATTTCCATTTTGTCATTATTTAGCTGTAAAAAAAACAGTTTATGTCATGCAGACAATCAAACAAACTGGACACAGAACAGTTAGTATCTATAACAGAAAGCTGAGTGTTATCGGTGTAAAAATGTAAAAGTTCCCCTATAGTAAAAATGAAGTTTTTTTAAGTTTATTTGCTGATGAGGTGTTTTTAATATGCTTTTAGACAAACCATGTGCCAATCGATTAATCAACACCACTGCTGAGTATTTTTACCTTAAAACTGTAGTTTTCCAAAGGCTGTCCCAAAAACACAGTTTGAAACAGCCCTTTTTTCGCTACGCCACAGACTTCAATAACCAATCAAGTCAGTGGAAAGATCATTAGCATGCAAAATATACAGATAGGATTACTGACACAAAACCAAAAATGTAATAACGTGAAACTGCTAACTTGAATAATGACCTGCGGTAACAGTGTAAAAGTAGCCCGGAGTCAGAACCACCTCTCTCGCACTGGCGTCCGCACTTCACACGCATATGCTCGCGGGCACAAATTGGAACCACAGTCATTATCCATGTATCGTCATTATATTGCGTTTACTACAGTTCAGTTAGTGGATAAGGAGGCTCTGGCTGGTGTGACTGAGTGGAGGCAGGGCTAATTTAGAGTTTACATTCAAGCTGTTTTAAGGCATGAGAAAATTATTTTCACCAGAAAAACATTTAAATATGTTTTAAGGGATACATTTTTTGACTACAGCAGGACTTTAAGAAAAGTTGGGTCTCTGAATAATATGACCTAGCAGAAGCATATGTAATGGAAAAAGAAGAGGACCCAAAATAGAACCCTGTGGAACACCATAAGAAGTTTCTGCACAAAATGAGAAGCATTCACCTACATTAAAGGAGAAGTTCACTTCCAGAACAAAAATTTACAGAAAATTTACTCACCCCCTTGTCATCCAAGATGTTCATGTCTTTCTTTCTTCAGTCGTAAAGAAATAGCTTTTTGAGGAAAACATTTCAGGAATGTTCTCCTTGTATTGGACTTCTATGGTGCCTGTGAGTTTGAACTTCCAAAATGCAGTTTCAATGCAGTTTCAAAGGGCTCTAAATGATCCCAGACGAGGAATAAGTGTCTTATCTAACGAAACGATCTGTTATTTTGTTATATCTTGTCTAGCTCTGT
>JAHKKF010525893.1:0-15226 GCA_019740295.1 Labeo calbasu
TAACGAATTCCTCCTAGATTTAATGACATCAACATTATATTTGGTCAGTCTGACTCATGTTCGATGAGAGTCCTGGCCTGAACAAATCTAAAGGCCAACATACTGCTATAATCATAGCGCCACCTGCTGGCAACAGGAAATGACTTGTTTTATACTAACTTAAACATGCAATGTACAATCTCCACTAGACTTCACATGTTTGGTAAGAGTCCTGGTTTGAAGACATCTAAAGCCCAAGTTATAATCATAGTGCCACCTGTTGGCTATAGGATGTGTCATGTTTTACACTAACTAAAACATACCATGTTCAGTCTGCCCGAAACTTTATGTTTGATCAAAGTTCTGGCCTGAAAACATATTCATGTCAATATTCAGTTATAGTCATTGCACCACCAGCTAACAGTAGAAAGTTTGGCACATATAAATGATTTTGACATATTCCTTCTATATTTACCACTTTAAATGCACATTAATCACAGTCTGCTGTTTCCCTACAGCCATGAGGCGGCAGTGAGCCCGGGTGCGAGGGCCCTTTCAATGCTGCTTGCAACTTTAATTATATATGCTATTTGTGCAGCAACAGTATGTCTTAAATACTCACAGCACTGTATCTGTGTATGCATTGTCAGTAGCAAGTTCCAGTACTTGCTTTGCAGCAGCAGTAATAATCTACAACAACAGGGATAACCAACAGCAGCAGCAATTCAGCAGCATAGCAGATCTATTACGCCAAGATCAAATACATTAACACTGTCATATCCATTACCATGCGAAAATCTTCTGAGACTTGTCATGATAGAACTGTTGTTAATGATGTCAAGCAGGTGGTGGAGTGATAACTTGCTAGTGAATCAGTTTGAGATCAAATTCATGTCAGATTATTGTTATAAATAAAGAACATGGCATCTAAGGACTGCCTCACCAATTATGCACACGTGGCAGTGATTTTACCATGTTAAAGGGGTGTTCTTAGGCATAGTGCAAAAATCCCTTCAACCATGGTAAAATCACGGGCCTTCTGTGACTTTTTGTAAACATTTTCAGTTATTTTATCCCCGCAAGAACATCTAGGCAAGAAAACACAACTATGTTGTGTAATTCAAATTCACCAACCTAGACCACAAGCCAAAACACATCCAAAATCCATATCCAGTCACAATATGCCACTAAAAAAGGGAGAAAGACTAATCTACATAACAATTAGCTAAATTTGTAACAAAGTCTATATTGTGTGTCTCAAAGTACTATCTGTTATATTCAAACTATCACGCTTCATGCCAGAAAGTTTTCTGTCTAAATGATATTAAAAGTAATGGGGAAAAAAAACACATAATAGATAAAGAGAAATGCATGTCTAGTTCTTCGAAAATAGTGTGTTTGTCAAATCAAATGAATTTGCCATTAAAGCTGCATTTCTTCCTTCGACTCATTCGGATTTCTGAGAAAGCCACTTAGAGGAGCTTCTGTCACTCTTTCATTATCCTTCCATTTCTGAGGGACAGAACTGTTCTCCAACTCGTTCTCTAGCTCATGCTTGCAGAAGCTCAGAAAATAAACCTATACCCCTACCCCTCGATTTCATTAAAGACCCTGTTTACCTAATTATTCATGCACTATAAATCAAGCAGAATGAATCTATCTCAAGGTACTTAATTGAAAGCGCTTTTTTTTCCCTCGGCCACATATTTGGACATGGTGGAGGAATAGGCCTGGTGATAGATGGAGAACCCAGCGCAAACAGTTTGAGTGAGTCAGGTCTTGATTGATCAGTGCCCTCTGGGAGAAGAGAAGGCTGGATCTCGCTCCCAGAGCTTGGAGATTAAAGCCTTAACAAGTCCCCTGTCCTTCTCACTTTCCTCTCAACCTCCTCTAAAGTCTGACCTTCTTACGTGCATCTGTATGATCTTGTCTTGCCGCTGGATCAGTGACTTGAAAACTGTCACAGTGTCTTTCACGAGCGTCACCGTTCTCCATTGGCCCCGTCGGTTTGATTTAAAATGCCTGCAATTTATTAGCGGTCCCCGCGGTGTGTTTTGTAATTCCTTTGGACATTTTTGTAAGGGTTTAGTTGCGGCCTTAGTGATGCCCCAGTGCGATACTGTAAACCAACATCAAAGGCCGCATTATTCCTTCACACTGATGCCCATAAAGAGCGTAGCGGCTTTTGCATGGATAAAGAAACAAGCGTTGTGCAGCTGGAGTGATTCTTTTCACCTCTCGTTCTCATTTCTCCTCTTTTGTCTTGAATACTGTCGAGGCTTGATTCCTTAAGGCAAACAGCATGCAGGGATGTAGCGGCGGCGGCGGCATGTGTGTGTGTTTGGAAGGGAGCAGATGTAAGGGTGGATGTGCATGGGCTGGGAACAGCCAGAATTGGTCTCTCCGCTCTGTTCCTCGACTGACCCCGCTATAAGACTGCCAAAAGAGTCACCGCAGGGGGTCCACAGCAAACAGACATGCATTTCATAAGGGCTTGTCAATGGAGAAAGTTATAGAAGGACATACAAATACAGCATATTCATATTATTGACTCAAAAAAAAAAAAAAAAATCATATTCTTAACAAATATGTTTGTTTTCTATTCCAGTTAAAGTATCTGTACCTATGTGTTATGGTTTAATGGTTTCACAGGATAATAAGGTCAAAATGGTCATTATTATTTTTCATTATCATTTAAATTATTTATTTATTTATTTTTTGCAGTACATGTGTTTGTTTAGTATGACAGCATTGTAGGGCTAAAATAAAATAAATTTAAGATTACAATATTAAAGTCAAAATATATTTAGAATAAAGCCATAATTACACGAATAAATTCATACCAATGTGAGATATGAGTAAATTCATAATATTTTGAGAATAAAGCTGTAGCAATATGAGGTTAAATAAAGTCATAATATTTTATAAAGTAAATAGTAAAGAGTTATGTAACATTTTCTCAAAAAACACAACTATATAAGTTAAAGAGTTGGAATGCATTTTAATATTAAATACACTGGAAAAATGAAAGGTTGGACACCATAGATGCTTTTTGCAGAGTAGGTGGTGATTTGTTTTTATTTTTTAATTTAATTTAATTTATTTATTTATTTTTTTTAATTAATTAACTTATTCACACAATGTACTATTTGCTCTCAAAATTGTACAATTAACTTCATATTGCTACAGTTTTATTCTCAAAATATTACAACTTTAATCTCGTATTGCTATGACCATTCCTGTAATTTTGACTTTATTTTCAAAATACTACGACTTTAATCTCATTATGCTACATCTTTATTCTCAAAATATTCCAATGATTTTATTGTACTTCAAGACAAATAATCCCGGGGAAAGCCCCTCTCCCACAAGATATAAAAATAGCTTCGTTCATGCCCCTCTGTGTCAAAGTTAGGGCACTCAGTGGGGTGCAGACTTCAAAGCAAGAAGGGAATTCTCCAAAAACAACTGCTGGCAATTTCAAATCAACACACCCTTTGAGTCATCCCCTCTCTCAGACTGCTATTCCAAAATATTTCCTTTTCCAATTTTCCCTATGATTCATGTGCCAATTACTATTTCAGTTATGTCATCCAAAAACAAAACAAAACAAAAAAAAACAAACAAACAAAAAAAAAAAAACAGTATAGATTGTAAAAATATAGAATACATCCTCAAAAACATTCTTAATTTGAAATGATCCAACGGATCAAACGAAATAAATATGTGAATTATTATTGGAAATTACAAAATTAGTCCTGTATTGTATTGTCATAAAAGCACGGTGGCCCCAGACAGCAGCTCTATGCCAGATAAGAGAGAGTGGGAGGCAAGAGAGAGCGAGAGAGGCTGAGAGAGAGCCAGCAGAGGACCTGCCTATTTTGCTTAACAGTTGGTGGGAAATGAAAATGACCTGGCGGGGTTAAAGGCCAAAAAACATGTCAAGAATTTCCCAGGATACATTTCAAGGGCGACCAGGACAGTGAAAAGGAGGCTCGCTTTCATTTGCGCTTCACAATCAGATGCATGTATTTCAGCGTCCCTTAAATGAAAAAGGAGAAAAGCCTTGTGAAATAGATTATGCTCCATCAATAGAGACAGAAGGAGACGTGGGTTATTGTGTTTTGGCTGATGGGTTTGGGCTGCATTGCACTGTGGGTAAGCAGGCTCTCTGTGCCCTCAGCAGGAAGCTGGCTGCTCTGGCCCGTCCTCAGGTGCTGTCACTCTCCCCTCCACCATATTAATTATGGGATAAAGACTCTAATCCTTTGCCTTTGAAGCACCAGGCTGGTTTTGAAGCTGGACTTTGGAGCACACAAAAAAATTAATGCTATATGACTGTGTAAATTGGGGGAAAAAAGACACTAACTTCCTTTCTTTTTCATTTTTACCCCTTGGGTCTTGTTTTTACAATTTCCTCAGTCTTCATCTGTATTAAGACTCGTGCTAACTTAATTAATTTGGTATTTGGTATTTTTGGTTGCAGAGTTAAAGATATCCCAAACACTTTTAGCTACATATTTGTGACATTTCAACCAGTTCACCTCAGTATTCACACGGCTTTTCTTCAGGAAACTCTACAAACTGCAATATGCTTTCAAATATAGAAGTAAAATTAAATTGGTGAGGGAAAAAAAACAAAACAAAAAAAAAACATCCTACTTACACTAAAAGCACTTGGAGCCAGTGAGCAACCGCCCAGCAACCAGCCACAACATCCTAACGCCACATTTTCTGGAAAATGTAAAAAAATAAAATAAAATAAATAAATAAAAAAAAATAAAATAAATTATTCAGTGTGTTGCATTTCAAATAAATGATATTTCCCCTATTTGCCCAATAAATTAAAATCCCTATCCCTAAAAAAATATAAACAATAACCCACTTATTCAGCCCCTACGAATACACATGATCCCTCTTCAACTAGCAAAATGGATTTTCCCTATATTGCATGTCGTTTTATAGTTTGTGAAGATGTTCCCTAGTTGTGAACTCACTTAACCTACATATAAATTGATCCCAGGATTAGTGCCCCCTGTTGTATGCTTTTAGCTGTAGGTATCATTAGCTTGCAGCTCTGGCGTATAGCCCTAAATAAACCTCTAATTGTCCCGGACTGGTGTGTATTATATTAAAACTACAGCATTAATGATGCTTTTTAAAACTTTCATATAGCGAAATGTTATTAGAAAGACGGAAATTCCTCTGAGGGGAGATTTAAGCTGTTTCTTTTCTTTTTTTGTCGACATTCAGGTTGTCATCATAACATCTCATACACAACTGCTCATATACTACTGTCCTTGCAGCGTCAATGAATAAATGCAAAACCGAAGAGACCAATCACAATTCAGTATGCAAATAGGTGAATTGAAGTTCACAATGCAAATATAACCATGATGTCATCTTGTTGGTTACATTTTAGCAGGACCTGCCTATTTTACTTATCAGTTGGTGGGAAATAAAAATGACCTGGTGGGGTTAAAGGCTAAAAAACGTGTCCTATATGCAGTGTCAAAAGGGCCATATGACTAGACGTAAGACCGAAAAGACCAATCACAATTCAGTATGCAAATAGGTGTAAGGAATGACCAATTGGAATTCAGTATGCAAATATAACTATGACGCAGTCTTATTGGTTACATTTTAGAATTGTCAAAGAAAATAAGCCAGCAGACAGGCTCCAAAGCTATTTTATTCTTTAAAATGACTACTTGGGAAATAAATTGGGTCAATTTTATCATTACATTGAACAATGTGATCAGCTATTTTACAAAACTAAGCCATTTCTAATAGATTTCAGCTAAAAGGCATCTCTAAAACTTTAACCAGGGCTCCCCCTAAGTTGCAAGGTCTTGCCAGTTTTCCCTGGAAGAAATGGAAACGTCTTAAGACCACATCAAAAGGGAGTCCCTGCTGTAGTGCTGGACAACATTGTCAGTGGCCAGGCAAGCCTGAGCTGCGTTCTGTGAT
Organism: Labeo calbasu; assembly: GCA_019740295.1. Taxonomy (NCBI): domain Eukaryota; kingdom Metazoa; phylum Chordata; class Actinopteri; order Cypriniformes; family Cyprinidae; genus Labeo; species Labeo calbasu. Next base: position 5,950 of record JAHKKF010525893.1, read on the forward strand.
GTGAATCAGTGGTAGGCTGCGGTGTGAAGGCCGAGGTAAAGAGAGCAGGTTCTGGTCGTATGCCTCCACAACTCCACATGAAGCCATGGAGAGAGAGTGAAACCTACAGACTGGCTGCTGTTTTTATGGTTGTTGTTTCAGGTGGAGATCCTGGCTAAAGCAGCTGTGGTTTGAATGCTGCCCTCTTGTGCTGGATTCTACACTGCTTGTATTATGGGCTGTGAAAGGATGTTTACAACATGAAGGAATTTCCTCATTCCATGATGTTCTCCATTATATCCAGCAAGTATATAACGCTACTAAATCAAAGAAATAATAGCATTCAGCTGCTTATCAAAATGGACTGCTTCTCCTTTCAGCTCAAGGTTGTATTTAACATCATAAAACTAACATTAAATGTAACATGTTTACATTTTTGGGGGGTGGGTGTTGTACTGGCTGGTTGTTATGGCATTGCTAGGTTGTTCTCAGTGGTTTCTACTGGTTGCTAAAGTCTTCTGGCTCATTGCTTTTGTGGCCAAAATATGAATAAATAACCTTTCCATTGGTGTTTGGTTTGTTAGGATAGGGTAATATTTGGCTGAGATACAACTTTTTGAAAAAAAAAAAATAAATAAAATAAATAAATAAATAAATAAATCAAAATATTGAGACAATTGCCTTTAAAGTTGTCCAAATGAAGTTCTTAGCAATGCATATTACAAATCAAAAATTAAGTTTTGATATATTCACAGTAGGAAATTTACAAAATATCCTCATGGAACATGATCTTTGCTTAATATCCTAATGATTTTTCGCATAAAAAGAAAAATCGATAATTTCGACCCATAGAATGCATTGTTGGCTATTGCTACAAATAGTACTCTGGTCACTTGAAATGGCTGAGGATTCTCTTTTAAACTCTATGGCAGGGGTTCCCAAAACATTTAATATATCGATAATTTAACGACACATTTGCTTGCATGTTCACGGTTATGTGATGTCTGTTAATGGTCACATGATATGCAAGTAAATAGATAGTGTTTTTTTTTTTTTTTTTGGTTTTGGACTTTGTAGCTGAACTGTAAGTGAACTGTAAGTGGACTCAAACCTGTTTTTGTAATAATCTCAGTCCACATTACATTCACATAACATCCACAATCATACTGAATAATAATAATAATAATAACAATAACAATAACAATAACAATAATAATAATAATAATAATAATAAATTTAATCAATATGATTATTATTATTATTATTATTATTATTATTATAAATATATTGTTCCTAAATACAAATGTACAGTAAAAAAATAAAATAAAATAAAATAAAAAAATAAATAAATACTACAAGTAATACTACTAATATTTATGTTTTAAACTCTTCACTTTCAAATGTTCAAACTCTAAACTTTTAACATTTTAAATCATTTTTATTTTGGTGTACTACTGGTGGAATTCTGAAACATCGGTGGACAAAAATTTCGGAAATTATGCAGTCTAAAACTAATCAGACTATACAGTTGAATTAAATCTTGTAAATATGGTCAAGTGCCTTAGGTGTTTTAAATAGTAAGAGCAAATGTGATTATAGATTTGAGGGGGAAAAAAACAAACAAAAAAAAAAACAGCTTTTTTGTTTTTATGTTTTTCTTTAGAGACTTCCATAAAATGAAAGACCCTAATCACTTTCAAAGTATCTTCTTTTTTGCTCCACCCAAAAAATTTGTAGCAATAGCCAACAATACATTGTATGGGTCAAAATGATGAATTTTTCTTTTTTAGCGCCAAAAATCATTAGGATATTAAGTAAAGATCATGTTCCATGAAGATATTTTGTAAATGTACTACCATAAATATATCAAAACTTAATTTTTGATTGGTAATATGTACTGCTAAGAACTTCATTTTCAACTAAAGGCAGTTTTTTGCACCCTCAGATTCCAGATTTTCAAAAAGTTGAATCGCAGCCAAATATTGTCCTATCCTAACAAACCATACATCTTTGGAAAACTTATTTATTTTATTTATTCAGCTTTCATATATATAATATTTTTTTTTTTTTTTTTTTTTTTTCAGTTATACAGGCTTGGAACAACATGAATTTTCCATTGTTGTGTGAACTCTCTCTTTAACAGTGTCTTTAATTTTATATTCTAAATTTCAATTTCACCGTTGCCTTCATCGTATTAAAATGTCTGGCAACAAAACAATCAATGTGGCTGCATTAACCACCAAAGATTCTTTTGACTTTTAAAGAAAAGCAGAAGTTATATATAGAAAAAGACATAGAGAGAAAGGAGAGGAAAAAATGACCTGCCGCTTTCATGAGGCCAAGGAAAAGAAAAAAAAAAAAAGAAAAAAAAAAAAAAAACAGGTGGAAGAGAGGAAATAATTGTTTGATCTGTCCTTTGCCTGTCGCTGCCCTAATCACTCAAGACTNAAAAGCAGAAGTTATATATAGAAAAAGACATAGAGAGAAAGGAGAGGAAAAAATGACCTGCCGCTTTCATGAGGCCAAGGAAAAGAAAAAAAAAAAAAAGAAAAAAAAAAAAAAAACAGGTGGAAGAGAGGAAATAATTGTTTGATCTGTCCTTTGCCTGTCGCTGCCCTAATCACTCAAGACTGATTCAGAAAATGCAGGCTTGAATGTCAGAGGGCCACCTGCGGAGAGCTAGTCCGTTTCCCCTGTTCTGCGCGCCCATAGCCTTGTAATCACCACTCTTTCTCTCTGCACCGACTTGGCACTCTACAGCCGCCTTGATTGAGCACCTCAATCTAACAAGGTATCCACCAGTCCTGCCAGACGCTTGCGGACGATTGAAGATGCCCCTGATGATCTCAGAGCAGTGCTTTTCTGCTGTAAACTCCACTACCATAAAGTCCAAAAACACAGAAGCTGTTTGAATATAAAAATAAAGGAAAGCCACAAACTAGAACTGATGCGTTATGCACTTACAGGGGTCATGCAAAATTAGTCATATTTTGAAGAAAAACTTGGCCACTCTTTTCAATAATAATAACAACATCAATAATAATAATAATAATAATAATAGCATGAAAAAAGGGACAAGTACATTATTAAAACATAATTTTGTGTTTCATAGAAGGAAACCATACAGTTTTTACTATTACTAATATTGTTGTAATTTTTTCTGCCGCTACAGGTGCAGAATTTTTGCATTTGATCCTTTTATTTCCAAGATCAAGTAAAATAATTTTTATAGGATATTATAAAATAAAGGCCTCATAGCCGTAAAACTTCTTACATATTTCAAAGTAATTTCAAAGTTTAAAAAATATTTACAATCATGGTCTGAACAACAAGGGTTCATGGCAGTATTGATTATTCATAATCATCATCCAGTGTCCATTTTCAGACAAAAATAAGAACCCAGAAAATAAAGGTGATCATTGTTGAAAAACTGCTCAATGCCTCAATCATCATTTCTGTGGGTAAGTGGACAAAATATGTTCTACAATATCTCGTACAGGAAGGAGTCTGGTGAGAAGTTGAAACTCCCCTGTGATTTCTGTGCCTGTTCCCGCCGCCCCCATGTCACTGCTCTGAAGGTCCCACGGGGAATGTCCCTTTAGATGTCTCGTAAAGACCTCTCACCCCACAACAGGACTAATTGTTTTCAGGCATGCATGTTTGAGTGACAAGGGTCTTGTTGCTTGCAGCTTGTAGACTGCAGAGTCGCTGGTCTGTAGCATGTATCATTTTAAGGGTCATTGTATGAAACAGGTGCCTTTTTCAAGTCTGACAAAATGATTTCGGTTTTGGTAAAACACAATGTTTTTTCGTATGTGCATTTTTTCCAAGACTTATTAGGCAATAATGTGTTTCACTGTTAAAATATGGACTTTTTTAGCATATCTTGTGCACAAAGAAGTGAAACTACTGTGCTTCTTAGAAATTTAATGCCAATATTTTGGATTTGCTCCCTTTTTGACTATTATTTGTCCACTAAACCATAAAACACAAGATTTTATCATTTAGCCTTAAAAAAAAAAAAAAAAAAATGACATCATTCAGGATCAGAAATTAACTTTTTCCATTAAGGGGCAATATTTGCCCCCTGGAATTGATTTTCAGGGGCATTTTTTTTTTTACATTTGTGAGGGCAATTTGTATAACCACTATACTATGTTGACTTTAATGTCAAATACTTAAATTTTCCCAATTACTTTAATCAATATTTTAAACTGTTGTCTGTTCATTATGGCAAATTGTAGATAATTGCTCTTTATATTGTAATAATTATTAATATAGATATAGAAAACAATATAACAAAACATTTTTGTTTCGTTTTGAGCATGTCACATTCTGGCTTTGTACTGCAAAAACACAAGTCATGCAAAAACTCCCATTATGATTACTGTAGCTATGAAATTAATCTTTTATTTACATCCTATTTGAACTGTGTTGTTTACTATGAGGTAATTTGTGAGCGTGCGCACTCAGCAACAGCCCTGGCGTTTTCAGCGCTGACTAATCTTAAGTGCCACTGATTGGCCCGTTTTCGGCACTGACTAATCTAAGCACCTCTGATTGGCTGATACATTGCTAAGTTCAGCAGAAACACATCTGATTGGTTATAAGGCTCAACACTGCAGAAAACAGCGAAAAAGCAATCTGATGTTGTGTGAATGAATCTAAATTTAATCCTGCGAATTGACACTTTTCATTCATTTTCACATTTCACATCTCACCAACCGTAATACATTGTTTAACTTGCCCATTTGTCTTGAATTTACGGGGCATTTTTGTTCATTTTCACTGCATTTTTGCCACAAGACCTTGTTAATTTCATTATCATAAAGGTTTTTGACGTATCAAAAATTAATTGCTTTAAAAGTGCAACAGATTGAAGCAAAATTCAAATTCAAATAATATTGTAAACTGAAGAAGAAAATGCAAACACACAGCACATATACATACATACATATATATAATTATGTAATTTATGTAACTTAAGTAATTTTGTTGACACATTTACAAAATAACTAGTAAAAAATACGTCAGCTATTAAATTTTAACATTAGTTATGCATGTGTATATGAGGGACACAAATAGCAGCTGATATGTAAAATATCCATGAATGTATTTCAGCTATATACCCTAATGGAAACAGTCATGGCACTCTTGAGGCATGCCACTAAAATTTATGATCAATTATGGCTTTTCTAAAGCTGGATTTAACGTGTCATATATGTCACGCTTCTCTGGGAAATAATGGCTTTGAATGGATTTCAGAAAGTTGAAATTTATCCTCCTATTGCCCTGGGTTCCTTAAAGCTTACATCCGTTCCCTGCTTAATATAATACTGTTGATTTAACAATGATGTATTTGAACCTTCAGGCACTTTTTCCTCCTTTTGGAGATTAATAGATGGTTTTGTAGGGTGCACAGGGTGCTACATTATTCTGGTGGGCTTGACTGAGTGATAGACCCACGATATGGCGGCGAGTCCATCAACAGCAGTTATATTCAATTTCTGAGGGGAGCATTTGTCACATGGGACAGGTAGTATTAACACAATGGAATAGTCTTAAGTCACTGTTAAGTCACCGCGCAGTAGCGCGGCCCGCATAACCGCACGTTTGACGTCGCCTTTTCCGTAGTGGCCGCTATACCTTTACCTCAGCACATAATATGACGGGGCATTGATTAATTGTACATTTAAGTGGATGCACAGCCCTCCTTTCTATAATAAATTATAGTCATTAATCAATAAAGCACAGTGTAAAACAGGGACTTGGGGGACATGCTGCTTTCTAATGGAACGCTGAAACAAGACCAGTCCTCTGCTGGCAATGACCACTCAAGACAAGACGCTCTACGCCTGCCTCCATCCAATTAAACCAGATAATTAATGAACATCCTTAACTTCGATAATGGGATTTGCCATTCAAACTATTCCACCCATAAATTTTTGATGGTCAACAATTTGGGTGCCATTTTTGCAAAGACCTTATGTGTGTAAACGCTTTTAACGCATTATTGTGAGATCTCCAGAGTGTATGTTTGAATGCGTATTAATACATGATAAATGAAACAAACAGATGTACAGAACATCAGCAATGATACAGTATAAATGTTTGGTCTCTCTCAGTGGTACATCACAATATAGCAAGGACCTGTGGGAGACCAGTGCAGATGTTTTACTCAGAAACACAGAATGTAGGACAGGGACATGAAAAGTAATCTCTACCTATAATCTTACTCGATCTATCTATCTATCTATCGATCTACACATAAAAAAAAAAAAAAAAAAACAGTCTACACTTTTTTTTATTATATGTCTTTTTCTTTTCTTTTTCTTTTTCTGTGGTTAAATTGACCCAACCAAAACCAATGTTATATTAAACTACAGTTACCATTCTCAAAATGCATGCCTACACTTTGTGGTAACACAGATTATAAAACTACTTTAGAAATGGTAAAGGGTCAGTTTACTTGGACTTCCAATTGAGGCAAAGAAATCTCATTAAAAACACACCATAACTTATGTTTTGAAGCTTTACCAAAGCCTTATAGGTTTGGAACGACATGAGGGTGAGCAATAAAGAACATGTTTAAGAAAACTATCAAAAATAAGTTAATTTTATTAACCCAAACCCACAAAGAACATGGTTTCCCAAAGAACTTTAGGAGAACATCTGAGAAAACGTTGATACTTAAATGAAACAACTGGCAGCTCCATTATACTCTAGAGCAATGAAAGAGAACTCTCTAAGCAAAAGAATAGAATTTTCCTCTAGGCTTCCAGGAAATAAAATGGCATTTATACTTATCAAAGCGAACTAAATAGCCATGCTTTTTCATCAACACAAGTTCAGTCATGGGAATATAAATGATCCAGGCGACTTGATGCTGCCTAATGGAGCTGGATGAAAGGTATATTAACTATGCTGAAGCCAGGAAAGAAAAAAAATGAAATAGATAAATAGATAATAATGCTGAAGAAAAACAATTAAGTACTTCAGTAGTGGATAAATGACTTGTAATGTTTGCCTGGCTACCTGAAAAGCACTTTCTTCATCTAATGCCATCTGAAGCTGTCACAGTGTCGTAGCTTTAGCCCATTTGATTAATGATGAGCTGTGGGCACAGCTAGCAGCTAAAGTCTCAATTATGAAAAAGCCAGTAACTAGTGCAATGTTGCTGATGCCTTTATTCCACTGACAGCCGTGAAAAATCACAATATTTCTAATCAGGGTAAAATCGTTTATCATTCATTTATTGGCATTTCTGAACATGCCCTTTGTGTCTACCTTTTCCTTCTTCCTGACTTTCACACCACCCTGAAACCAAATCCTGCGGAGATTGATGCTTCAATCCCTCTGTTCTCCTTTTACTCCTTCCAAAGTCTATTAAAGTTCAGCTTTAATTATTAATCTGAAGGTCATGACCCTGTCCAGCCCTATTTTTACAGTTTAAGATGATAAAAGAAAATGAATAAAAACATGTTTGTAAGATTAATGTTCTAGTTCTGGATGCTGATTGGTCAATACAGAAATCCAGTTTTAATGCAACTACTGTATATTAATATCAGAGTATTAACCTCAGCGAAAATAAAAACAATAGGGTTACAATCCTGTGCAGCCTCATCTTTAAAGTTTAAAGTCACAATGAAACAAAAGCAGCAACAGAACTTTTTTTTTTTCATTGTGACATTTCAAATTGTAACAGATTATTAATAAAGTTGACCTAATTTTTATGATTTAAATATTAGCTTATGATCAACTCAGGAACATCAGTTTGGTATAACCATTACGCTACATCAATGTTAATCTGAATAAATTTGAAAAACACATTTTTTCTCTACATTTTGGCCTTTCATCCACACCGAGACAGTATTTTTGTCATGTGAAAAGTGAGCTTTTTGAAGGCGCTCTCTCTATCTTTAAGTGGTTACATTTGAAGATATTGTTTTTGCATTGTAGTGTGGACTGTGAAAACAGAGGTATTCCAAAACAATGATGCATATAACCCATGTACAGTGAATGCCATTGTGAAGACTATTATTAAAAGGTCTGTCCCTCTTAGCCTAATTTTAATTAGTGTAATATTCCAACCTGGACTTTACCCATGTTCACAAAGCAACAGAATAAGCCAGTACTGTATTCAAGTCCAGTAGGTTTCACAGAGTTTGATAATTTATGTGGAGTGACAACAGCATTATATCCACCTTATTTTTCTAATGTTTTTCTAAGCATAACAGAAGAATAATATGCAGTACAGGGAAGAGCAGTAAACGGTAAAACAGTGCACTACTAACCACTGTGCTCAAAATAAAGATAATACATTAAAATAATATGATAAGACACACCAGTTTGCAATATCAAGCAGCAAAACAAGCTGTTTCTACAGCTAAAAATTGCTGGACGAGGAAGCCATACACATTTAATTTACAAATGGCGCCCGCTTTTAAGGAAAAATAAGGTGGACAGCCAAGTTCCACTTTTCAAAACCGTCACATTTACTTTTCGCGGCCAAAATCTAGTCATTCCATGCCATCCGGAATATAGCGTGAGGGGGGGCCAATTTCCACAAGCAGATTTCAAGTTCAAGGTTCAAATTGGCCTCGTAAATTCACAATGTTTACCATGAGAAAACAACATGGCTTGCGTGGATTGTGCCTCATACCGTCCATCGCAACACTATTGACCCTTTAGCCCGCAAAATTTAATGTGACCGCACCTAAATAACAACTCCTGCTGCTAGAGTACCCTACATGACAGCCAGTTTTTCTACAACTACATTTTCGTGTGTGGTTTTCGGTAACTCACAGAGACGGAGATGTGAGGTGTTCATCTGACGGTTTTGATCCAGTCTGTCTTTCGACCCATGCTGATTCTGGTGATCTGCGCGCGAATCAAATTCGAATGATAAATTCGCGCCTTGACTGAATTTGTGTCGTGACACCCGTGAGAGAAGACCTTACACTTGGATGGATGTCGTCGCCATCTTTGATGTTCACTACTTCGTTACAGGTAATCATAAGCATAAGTATCTATGATAATCACGTCTACTACAAAGACCGAAAAGTTGATTGGCATCTGTTACTCATTCACACAGGAGTTTATTAATATAGCCTATACACAAACACAAGATATTTCAACAAAATGAAATATTCAACTGTTTTGATAGAGAAGAATCTTAGTTAAATAAATAAAATAAATAAATAAATAAATAAATAAATGAATAAATACATAAATAAATAAAAATCGGTATTGTAGCTAACGATGATATGTTTGTCCACAAATATCCCATTAACAGTTA
>JAHKKF010525893.1:15276-28550 GCA_019740295.1 Labeo calbasu
CCATTAACAGTTACACCCCCCCCCCCATTTTATTTATTATTATTATTATTATTATTATTATTATTATTATTATTATTATATCTTTTTTTATTGCTTGCTTGCACAATGTTTGCTAAGTAAATAAATTCTCAGTCTTGATGAATGGTTGAACTAGCCATATTCGTTCATTACAGTCTGAGTGGGTTAAAATAAGTTTGTAGAAGAAGATGAGTGAGTTTAATACGCACTGGAGGCTAAAGGAAAGATTCTATTACCGTATGTAGAAATTACCTCATAAAGAAACTAATATGGCAATTTAGGGAGCAATTTTTAATAAGACTTTTATGATGCACGGTTGTAGTTATGCTAATGAAGTTGTCATTTTACTTACGTTCTGCCCTCAATACTGGCCTCATATTTCAATTTCAGTAGATTAGTGCTAGCTAACTGTTACTAATGAATTTCATTAATGCAGTGAATACAAAGACATGATATTCATACCAGGATCGCTTCTCTCTCATCTTTTGTGTGCCATATGTGCAGATAGAATAATGTTTATGGGATTATAAAGTGCACTGTGGTACATTGTTATTGGAGTTGCTCTCTTGGAGACAGGACCTTTTTAAATCCAAGAAACAGCAGGCTGCACTGCAGTTCTTACTTTATTGCAAAGTACCAGAAATAGTTTATCTACTATCTTTGACTGCGGTGTTGGATGCGTTCACAAAAACCTTGAAGTACTGGTACAAATGAATAATAATTCTTCTCTATCAATACTATTTCCAGAAACAGAAATATTGTCCTCTTCCAGATGAATAGCCTCAGAAGATATCATAAAAACAATCTGGTTTATTCCTTTGACACATTGTATAGTGTGTTTCCTGAGAGCCTTCAAACTGTCGGTACAGTCTAGCAGATCATTCTGGAAATCTTTAATATACAATTATTCATTGCCATGATTCTGGAAATTCGACTACTAAAGCTCAGGCATATATTTGACACCAAAAAATCTTTCAGAATCTGTCATGTGTCATGTGTCATGTTACTGTATTCCTGTTCGTAATTGAATAGAAAATTGTATAGCATATTTTTATAAATATATTCTGATCAATTTTTGCGTAGGGGTTTGCAAAGTGAGGAAGTGTTTGCTTACCCAAGGGTGTAATATTGATGATTTTTAACTTTTTTTTTTTTTTTGGAAAGTTAATATTATCATACATAATACTGTAATTTCATAACACCTCAATTTTTTGAGTGACACAAATCAAGATTTCACAAAAAGCAATTGCTTATACTGAATAGTATTAATCTTTTTTTCCCTCCAAAATGTGCTGGACTGTAGCAACGATATCTCTGTGGTGCCTTTTCTTATGTTTTCGTGAATATTCAACATTGAAACCAAACATGCTCTTGGAATCTGTCACTGTAGAAGTAATATTTAATTACAAATCGCAGCAACTTAACAAGGCCTAATCCTGCTTTACTTACCTCTTTCCAAAGTATCACGATTACCACTTTGATTGTTTGGTCTGCTTCGAGACTGAGGAAATGCATTGTTACAGCAGTCCGGTCAGCCAGAGCGAATCAATGCTCATTGCCAATACCAGGTGAAGTAATTTGCTGTTGAATGTGCTCAGTCATTTCAGGGTGAACACTCAATTTGGCCTGATGAGTTGAACCCTTTAATCTCCGGCAGTCCCTCAAGTACAGAGCTGCTAAACGCTCTAATAAGGGCAGACAGATGTTGCAGGATCTGCTTTGATTCTTTTAATTGCTTTTTCTCTTATTTTCCCCTTTTACACTCAAATCCCTTTGTGGTTTACTGTATAATATGTTCCATACACTTAATATTTTGTTTATACTTTCATTTACAGTACATTGTTGTTGACAGACTCTCTGAATATAATTAGGGAATACAGCACACCTTACTCCAGCTGAGCACAACCCCTGGGGAAGACAAAATACAACACTCTATGCCTCCTCTGCTTTTTATTGTGGCAGGAAAAAAGGAATATCTGGCAAGTAAGTAGAATCTGCTTTGGAAAATAAATTTAAAATCACAGGATTATAAAACATAAGATGTATTATAGCATCACAAGGGGACTGACAGTAAGCTATCTCTCAAACTGTCAAAATGAAACCACCAATTTAATGAGATATTGAGCTCTGCCCAAAATATAATTAAAAATTATGACATGCAGAGCAAAAATAATGCACAGCATCCCTATAGAGTTCTTATAATAGAGCAGAGACTGAGAATTGATATGCCATAACATATAACAGCATTTTTTCCTCAACTTTACATATATTTTTCTGGATAATGTAAAATGTAATATAACTAAAAGACATGACTAAAACAGACAAATGTATGTAAACACTTTTTTTCATACATTAAATATTAAAGCCAGAATGTGTAATATACTTTTGTTAAAAGCTTTTTCCTGTCCTAGTTTATTATTCACTGACAACTATTTGTTGGTTGATTCCCCTGAAAACTGTAAACACAGTTTACTTGCACAAGAATATTCTAATTCAAAATTTTGTAATTTTCAAAATATGTAAGCATAGTAAGTATTGTTAATTGAGTCAGCATTTTTGATTGTATAGAAATCTGAATAAGGCAACTGGTATATGCCTGTATTAATCTGAATTTCAAGTCACGTAAACACCTTATTCATAATATCAGTCGTAACAAAACGTTAATTTAGGTATTCTGGGTTTGTCAAAGATATTAACAAATGTGCATGTTCTGATTGCATGTATACAGGAATATTCCAATAGCTGTGATGCATGTAAACGTCAAGCTTAACTAGAATATAGTCCTTCATCAGAAAGTGTTGTGAATGTAAACATGATTACAGACTATGTTTACATGGACATCAGTAATCTAATGTATCTTATTCTGAATAAGACAGTAATATGATTAAGGTGTTTACATGAGTTGCTTTTAGAATATTCCTTTCATCAACGGTTGACCACAGCTGTGTGTGTATCCTGTCGAAAATGTGGTGAAAAGTCCTACATGACGGTAATAGTGTGATTAAGGTGTGTACATGTCTATACTGCACTTGGATAATGCGACTAAAATAGGAATAGTCCATTTGATTTGTGTTTACTCCGAGTATGACTTTAGCCAGATAATCAAAAATCTCAGTTTATGGTAGATTCTTAATCAGAGTATTGTCTTAATCGTGTTAAAATCAGAATTGTTGTCCATGTAAACATACTTACTAGTTTAATATTGAGTTTGTGGAGCCACTAGGCGCATTTCTATTACAGATTTGCGCAAAACTTTGGCGATATTTTATACATGTCGATAAAAAATGGATTTGGCAATGGATTTTGGTGGGATTTGGATGGATTTTGGCTTTATTTAATCGAAAGAGGCGTATGCGTGTATCTTTACAGCAGTAGTGCGGAGAGCCGCTTCAGAACCATGTGTGACACTGCTGGTATATACATAACATCAGCTCCGGTGACCGTGTCAGAGCCGTTATGCACCGCAGATGCGTGGAGCATACATAGTCTAAGCATTAACATCACCTAAAGTCCCTTATACTTGAGAGCGGCTACGTATGAAATGTTTCTTGGAGTTTATAGTACATTGAAGAATGATCATATGACTTTTTACATATGCCATGTAACCTGTAAATGCGAAAAAGCCATTGCAGTTTTGCGAAATATTCCTTTTGCGAATTGGCTGAAAAACCACCTCATGTGAGCGTCAAACCTTTTTTGCGATATATGGGAGTTTTTGCGAAATTGACACGTTTCCATTAGGCATATTTTCAATTCGCAATTTAAATTTGCGCATCTTGAAGGGTAATGGAAACGCCGCAAATGTCTGTTTGTCCAACCAATGGTAGACAGCGGGACTGTTCAGTCATTATTCTCATGATTCCTTTTGGCAACGCTAGTGGCACAGAAATTCCACGCTTCAGTTTAAGTCCTCAAATAAAAATGTTCAGTCTTTTTTTCGAATTGCTTCCTCTTGAAAATAAAGACTGTGATGTTTTAGTGATGTCTTTAGGACTGTGGCATCCGTATCATTGAAGCCAATGGCTGATTTTATGATATACTGAACATGTCAAGATTTTCTGTTTTTGTCTGGTCTCCGTTTTACAGTGTAAGTGCCAGTGCCTTTCCGTGAACACAGATGTAAAGTGAACTAATGAATCATCTGTGCACAAGCAGCTAAGAGTTGAGCCTGGAATCATAAATCTCTTAACAGAATAGAGCCAAGCCGTCATTCTATTTTTGTTTCACGTTATATCAGACCTGAGCAGCGGCGTCAAACTGACGCAAGACCCTCTGGCCTTCGCTTTAATGCTAGCTGTTTGGCAGGCCAAGAAACAGATGTTATAAATCTATGTATACTGTATGTATATGTATCTATTTATTCTTTAAACACATTATCATATTTTAAGAACAGCACTGATTGCCCTTGTTAGTGGAGGATGGCAGTTGGTTGCTCTTTTTCTCTAGCGGGTGTGGAGGTTTATGAGGCTCAGCGTGCGAGGGTGATGACAGGGCCTGGTGGCCGGCCAAAGCACGGCTGGCGTTCGGAGTGCCATCGCCCTGTCGCCTCCTGCTACCGCCACCGGCCCATATGGGCAGAGAGATTGCTCTCCACTGGCGCTCCCCCAGCCATCCATCACCTCGGTCCACGTGCCCAGCACGCCAGCCCTGGCACCACGCTGACTCCGATCCATCAGGATTTACTGTGAGTGACGGGGAAAGAGGAGACGAGCCCTCGGTTTATCATCTCACGGAAAACAAACACAAAACAGAAATACCCAGGCTGTCACGGTGAGGTGGCACGCACTGCCTGAGTCACCCTTGATATATTTCATTTGCCACTTTTGGATTTTTCAGGTGTTGTGACAGGATTTTTTGGGGGCGTTTAATAGTAATTGGATTCGTTTTCTTCGCTTAAGCGTTTGAATTTACAGATTTTTTCGCATCCGTGATGCTTTCCAGACCATGTCACCTTCAAAGATGATTAATTTAAGTCCTTTCTTCGTGGACATTTATCACTTCAGTAAACCCTTAATGTCTCTTTTCCGTGACTTTGCCAGGCAGGGCTGGTGGTGCTTAGGAAACTGTGATGTTCCCAAGCTGTTTCTGGCTTGTTTTCCACTGTCTACATTAATATTTGTTAAGAAGCAGATTGAGAAAACAACATATGGCATAAATATTCGTATTTTCCACTCAAGGTTGTTGGTATGGCGTCCTTCAGTAGGGTCTGTAGCCTCGCTTGCCAAATCGCTTTTTCTTTTTTCGCCGGCCCCCTCCTTCTTCAGGATCGGACCAGGCCAAAACGATAGCGCGGACACAGAGAAGCACCCCCTGGCCCCCGCGGCCCCTCGCCGGACCTGCGGCCCCTCTTTCTCCGATTTGAGAGAGCTGTCAGTTTAGATCGCTGGTACGCAGTGAGGCTGAAGCTTCCCCACTGACTGGAGAGGAGTCGTTGGCCAGGCTTTCCTTGTCACTGGGAGTTAAAGCAGTCACTGATCCTAATGCTTACACTGTTGTTGCAGCATTCCGATTTATACTCGCTGCGTGACTTGTCAGCTTTAATGAGGGCAGCAGGCACAGAATTATCAGCATACCAATAATGAGGGTGTCACAAGCTGCCAATTATTTCCTGTTTCGGACGTTATTTCCAGAGCTCTTCTTTTCACACCATCTGACCTAATGATGAGAAATGCCTTCTACTTTGTTTAGGTTATATAATTTGTAGTAGATGGCTGAAGAAAGGGTCATTTCGGTTCCTCGGTAGACTTTCGCACGGATGTGAATAGATCCGGCCGTCGTCTGATGCACTTCACATGCTGAATGTTCTTTCTGAAACCATCTCACGCAATCATAGCCTCATGAGGCAATCGCGTTTGAATGGTTCACCAAATTCGCTGCTCAAACAATAATGGCACCGCCATTTCATCAGGCCTCAAAAGAAAACGAGAGGCGAAAAATGGATGGCCAAATGTGCTCAAGCCATTGCCATGTGTTGCATTAAAACAGGGGCAACGGGAAAAGGCCCATTAATGCCTCATTTTTCACTCTTCCAGGATGTCAGTGGTGTTTATGTGATATAAAGGTGTACAGCAGATCCAGTTGAGTGGCTACATGCACAGCAAAGACTCCTGGGAAATGCGTTATCTCTACAAATGTGTTCTCTATACCAATAAAACTGGTTAGATATTAATATTTAATTAATATACACTAGCATTAAAAAATACAGTAAAACAGTAATAATGTGAAATGTTGAAAACAGCTATGCTGCTTTATATTTTTTGTGGAAGCTGACATACTTTTAGGATTCTTCGATAAATTTCAGTAGTAAAGTTCAGCATTTATTAGTCTTTTGTATTTTGTAACAAATGTATTCACTGATTTAATTACTGAATAGTTGCTTAAGGGTACCAAACGAATAGTGCAACTGCAACCTATCATGTGTTTTACTGAATCTGTTTTCTATAAGGAAAAGAAAAGTGCATTCTCCTCATCAGTATGTCTGCCGGATACAAAGCTATTTCGTTTACTTTTTACTTCAGAAGCTTTTTACAGCACTGAGTAATGACTGCGTTTACCCGGAGCACAGAAATGAGAAAAATAACTCCTTCTCTTCTAGAAGAGAAAAGAAGAGACTATTTTAGTAGCAGCATCGTAAGTGCATTTATGGGCACTCAAGCAAGAGTTGAGCAAATTTACACGTTTACCCATCTCATGGCTGTTTTGTTGGTTTTCTTTTTCTTCACAAAATAATCTTGCAGTATTGTTATTTTGCATGGTGTAATCAGTAATATTTTGAACATTTGTACTAAAAAGTCCTACCAGATTATATTTCAAGTACATTTATTTTAATAGCTTATATATTACTCAATAATAAGTATTAGTAAATATTTAATATCACATTAATTATATAAACAATATACGTGAATTGGATGTAATTGTGTATTAATTAATTATTAATTATTAAGTTAAGACCTGGCTGTACCACACAATATTTGGTGGTTGGCACATGTCTATAGTTGTATGGTGTATATACTATCATACTGCTCACCATTAGTGGTGACAGTAAATTAATTACATTAAAAATACTTATAACATACAGCATTGCATTATTTCAGTGAAAGCAATCCAAGAATGAATGAATAAATCCAAAATGATGGACAAAGCAGGAAATATTTAGGCTAAAAATATAATTCACTAAATGCTAAACAAAGTTGATACGAAATAGTTAAAACTAATTAAAAATTGACTATTTTTTTGTGTGGTGGTGGACAAAGTGGGAGATATTTTGATTGAAAATGTAATTCACTTAATGCTAAAACAGCTGATTCAAAATAGTTTGATCCAATTAAAAACAATTTTTTGCTAAATATGATCTGATTCCAATCTGATCTGCAAAATCGACAACATAGCAAGACTTAATATATTGTGTATGTCATTGTGAACAGCTCAAGTTAATTCTGTGCAACCCCTAAAGTAAGCTGTTTCAGTTCTGTCTGACTCCAACAAGGAATAAAAAATACATTTAAAGCAAAGCGCTATCCTGAAATTCCCCGCAGACATCAAAACAACGTGTCAGAGTTTATTAGAGCAGACGGAGACAACACCAGAGTCAGAGAGAGGGCTTTTTAAGGTTAGAGGTCAGTTGGAGGCGTCAAGCTTTTGTTGCTCGCTGCCTCTCTGTCTATCTCTCGCTTGCTCTTTTTTTTAATAAACAAAATTCATTAAACGGGTCTCCTAGAACCTCCTGACAGGTAATTCCTCTGTCTCTTCCTTCCTTTTTGTGATCAGAAGAACCCCGGTGATTCCTAGCATGGGTCCCAACACTATGGGGGAATTTCTCTCAGAACCTACCCCTTCAGCTCAATTCCTCCCCGCATTTCCGAGAGCTTTTCATTCGTATCCCCTGGAAACCGCTCTGCATTCTTTAAACTCCCCTTCAAAAAAAAGGGAGAAAAAAAAGGGAAAGGGTAGTGAGAGACAGTAGGGGGAGAGCCCTTACACGTTTGGTTATGCCCTTTGATCATTCGTTTATCTTTAAAACAGATGGTTGACCACTGTGCTGTTTATGTCAACACTCGCTTATTTGAAAGAGCGATTCGCCGTCGGATGATTCCTCACTTGAAACCGATGAATTGCAAATCATCGGAAATAAAAAAAGCAACTGCTTGTATAGGTTAACAAAGCACTTGCCTTCCAAAGAGCCCAAGGGCGGGAATCTAAAGCCTCTTTTCATAATACCCATGTCTGCAACCTGCTTCTTTACATAATGTTTCTGTAACGTTACTCACACATCACAAGAATACAGTGCAGATAATCTACTAATCTGATTATTGTTCAATTATGAAGGCTCACTGGTCTGTAAATCCCCACAGATTTAGCATTCACATGTACAGTCATCAAAAAATGATCTAATTTTGATAGTGGCAGGCAGTGGGTGAATGGCATTGGAAAGTGGATTGGGTATTGCATATGAGATGGGGCGTGTAATTCTACCTTAATAAAACTGTGTCCTGGGAGGTAGATGATGGGGGTGGAGGCCGGTTATAGAGAGCTCATATAATCTTTCGATCCATATTTATTTAATAAGACTGGAAATACTTGGCTAGAAATTGCCATCAAAAGGTTGTCAGGGGCCATCAGAGAGAAGGGGAGGGAACTTGTTTGATGTTGTGTGAAGTGGTCATTAAATTTTTACAGCTTTTATGAGCCGGTGTGTTTTTACAAGACCACTGGTCTTGTGGAAGGAGTTACGCCGCTAATTGTTCATCAAAGCTTTCCAATGAAAAGACAGTTAGAGAAAATGCATTAATAAGGGTGTGCAATTAATACTCAATAAGCTACAAAATGTTGGCTTTGGGACTTAATTGCCAGTTGACTGATCACTTTATTCAAAACTCCAAAATGGTACATGGTTTAAAATAATGTTAATGACAATTATTTTAATAACAGTTGGTCTAACCGTGATGTAGGTGTGGGTGATTTAAATCTATTACATATTAATCATCTAGCAAAGTAATCATATGTGACTTCCACGTCTTCAACTTAAATATAATAGGACAATGTAACAAAAAATTGTGTGTATTTCCATTGTGCTAATTAATATTGTAGTATTTATTTACACATAGCATCAAAATGTTGGTAAATATTTATGCAAGGCAAATTTTAGAACTTACTAATTCTCATTAATTATGAAACACTGGTTTGGTACAGATTTTGATATTTTAGATAGGAACATTTTAGTTTCTGTAACATTCTGGAATATATTTTAATATTCTAGTGCTTTTTGGAACATTCCAGAACATTGTGGGACTGGTAAAGTTTTGGATGACTCACTTTTCATAACTGTTTATGTTAAACTGTTGTTAGCTCAGTATTACGCATGTACCATGTAATTGTTATGCATGAGTAAATATGGTTTCATGGCCAGTAAGAAGTAATTATTGCCAATAAATATTTCTAAATTTACTCTCCATTAGCAGGTGTTGTGAAACAGTGATGTTGGACTGCTTAACAGTTCACTCTTAAAAATAAAGGTTTTAAAAGGGTATTTCTGCAGTGTTGCCATTTAAGAACCATTTTTGGTTCCCTGAAAAATCTTTAAGTGAACAGTTCTCAAAAGAATCATATTTTCTTGGTGTGAAGAACATTTTAATAATCTAATGAACACTTTTCCACTTTGAAGAACCTTAAAGTTCCATGGATGTTAATGCTTCTTCATAGAACTGTCAACTGGGGCTTTTACACCGGAGGAACCTTTTCATATTTCTTGTAACTATTGGCGGAAGTAACCGCTCTCGGTGTGTTTGCCAAACTAGCATCGGTTTTAGTTCTAGAAACTCTGTTTGGGGGAACTAAATTAGCTCCTACTTCAGAGTAAGGTTTAAAACGGTTATATAGGAACTACCAGTGATGCAAGTGTACGCTGATTGGCCAAACACATACGAAACACCAACTACCTGGCATTTTTAAAAATCCATGTACAAATATTTACTCCACGTACATGGAAAACAGTGATAATGGCATTTACCTGTTGTCTGGAGCGTTGTGTTCATAGGAGATTTAGTCCGATTTTCATGCTCTTTCAATCGCATCTCCATCTCCGGAATCACAAAACCCACTACACACAACAAAAACAGCTCCGATCATTGGTTGTTAACGTTTCTAAATGTTGTGCATAATGGCGTTGATGTTAGTCACTTCAGAGTTCTTTGCTGGCGGTGCGAATGCAACCACAAAAACAGCCCGAGGGGGAAATTGGTTCCCTAGGAGCGACCTTGCTGGCTAGTTCCTAGAACTGAGTTCCTAGAATTATGTGGTGCGAAAGCCTCTAATGCCAAGAAAGAGCCTTTTAGAAAGAAATTGTAACACTTAATTTTATAATACATCCCATGTTGATAGTCTACATCAACTGTTTTCCAAGTCTATGGTTGTCACCAAGGTTAAAATGGCAATGAACTCCCGTATATTGTGTCTTTAGTGTGACAGTAGTTCTTAGAGTGTTTTTACCTCATGATTGACAGAGTAGCCTTGTCAAGGACATACTCTATAACTGATGCTCGGTTGCTATGGTAGAGGTGCAGGCAATTTAAACATCATCATATCCACCGGGGGCGCGCTCCCTTCAGTAAGTGGCTTTGCTAAAGCTGACGCCTGCCAACGCCATCAACGCCGGTGACTCTTAAGCGGTGACAAGGGGTCTTAGAGATGAAAGTTGCGTGAAACGGAGTGACGGATGGAAGAAGAATTATGGGGGGATAGATTCCTTCAAATGAGTTTTTAAAATGTTGCTTACACAAGAACATGTCGGAATATTACCTAATCAGTCAAATCCTCCGAAGCTGACACTTTCACACTGAAGGGCTGACGAGACTTTCTTCCTCTCGTTCAGGACCCTAGGGAGCACCCAAGGGAGAACTAGACGGAGATCTGTATTGCCAAACTCTGAGATGTGTTAGGTCCTCCTGACAGACGTTGAGAAATTCACGCGACTTATTTAACACGCTCGCAGGCACGCTTTTACAGGGATGCGCTACCCTCAATTAACAGAGTAAGGCGAAAGCTGCGTGTTTTGCATTTCGTAACAATGTGAGTGTTAAACTGAAGGTGATTTTAATAGGATTTGCTGCAGTTGGGAACCAGAGATTAGCAGCTTTAAAGTGACGAGGGCCCTAGCGAACCACGAGAGCGCTTAATCTGGACTGCATTAATAGAAGACGCTTGCAAGAAGATCTACTGTGAAATATTTGATTGTAGCATGTTTGTACAAAAGTGCACTGATGTTTGTATTAGCCCGAGCTTTTGTTAATACTTTAATGTTCAATGGGAAAAGTAATATTTGATCAACGAGGCACTCCTGACTAGCTTTGGATGGTTGACAGGCTTCTTTCCATTTTATGTAGGATTTGAAACAGACAATAGTGTGCTCAGAGAGTTGAGAGGAGACTTGGCTCTTGAACGGTGTGATCTGCATTGAGCTCCACTTCAGGTTGCCCTTTTTGGCTGCTGAGATGTTGAAGTACTCTTTAAGTAAGACTCTTAAGGAACAGACGTACGTGGGTGTAAATGGCGACCTTCCTTTCTGTTCACCTGGAAGTCAAAGAACATTTGAAGAAAAGCCACGCTAATGTTACCGCTGCAAGTTTTCTGATGGCTGATTGGAGCTTCAACTATTTTTGAGGCTGAAATCCTATGTTGGAAAAAAAAAAATTCTGTACGTCACTGACAGAAAATAATCAACTCGTCAGTTGTGATTTATTAGAAGGTTCTCATTCAAAGCTTCACGTTCATCGACGGAGCCAGACAAACAAACAATCCGAAGGCTTGATTAAAAGACGCAAATGATATTGCACATTTTTTCCGCAAGCCGAATCCGGATGGGGTCGTCTTACGGCTGTTAAATATATAATTCCTTCTGTAATCAAATTTCCAGTTGTCATATAATGACAGGTAATCAAGTGTATCCTTTTACATTTTAGATGGTTAGACAGACTTCTCTAACTACATTAAACCCTGCATAAAAAATGCATGATATTAATGTTTCTATTAAAAAAAATCTCTGCCCTCTCACAAATGATCAAGGACACCCACTGTTTATTTGTTTTTGGTGAGCTATAGATTGTTGCCTGGAGCGTTAAATAATTATGATTAGGGAGGGGTGGGATGTGAAAGAAGGGGGGAAACCAAAAGTAATAGCATCAAGATCAGATAAATTAATTTGTAATGAAATGCACTCATTTTGCATGACAGCTGGCGAGACCTATTCAGAGGCCATTGAGATGGAAGCAGGCCTTGTGACAGCAGACAAAGAGGACTATCATCCACAGCGTATGTGCCCCACTCTCACGAGACACCGGAGTGTGCAACTGACACGTCAACAAAAAGCTTGGAGAAGCGCATTGCTTGGATCAATTGCCGATGACCACAAAGCCGAGGACATGTGCTCAACTTTGAAACGGCCCTCTTGTAGTCCAATAGGACAAGAGTGCTTAAATAATAGTGGAGGTAATGGCCTTTTGGAGACACGTCACATGTTGCTGAGTTACTAACAGAAGAAGATGTTTCAGTAGACGTGGTTAGTAGACTCCATCGTGCTACTTGGATTAAAAATCACTGATGAAGTGATGTTTGCTAATACAAACGTTACTTGTTGCTCATACTTAGGGTTTGCGATATGAAGTCTTAAACTTTGAATCATTTGCTCTGCATCATTTGTGCTAGTTCACCCAAAAAATGAAAATTCCTTCATCAATTACTCACCCTCATGTCGTTCCAAACCTGTAAGAGCTTAGTTCATCTTTGGAACACAAATTAAGATATTTTTGATGAAATCCAAGACATTCCTGTCCCTGCATAGACAGCAACACAACTACCACGTTCAAGACCCAGAAAGTCAGTAAGGACCTTGTTAAAATAGTCCATGTGACATCAGTGGTTCAATCTCCATGTTATGAAACTACAAGGATACTTTCTGTGTGCAAAGACAACAAAAATAACAACTTTATTCAACAATTTCTTCTCCTCCATGTCAGTCTTTGACATGCATTCACAAGAGTACTGACGTACTAGCTAATTAGATTGGTACATTGGATTCTTCATGTTTTTTGAACACCTTCCACCTTTCAGCTCCATCTACCTTTATTAAAGGAGAACTCCACTTTCAGAACAAGAATTTACAAATAATTTACTCACCCCCTTGTCATCCAAGATGTTCATGTCTTTCTGTCTTCAGTCGTGAAGAAATTATGGTTTTTGGGGAAAGCATTTCAGGCTTTTTCTCC
>JAHKKF010525894.1:0-15400 GCA_019740295.1 Labeo calbasu
CAAAAAATATGGTAATAATTAGCATATGTCCACATTGTCTAAAAAACAATAAGTCATTTGAAAAAATACTTTTCCTGGACAGGTGTAATAAAATAATGTAATATATTTTTCTTTTTAAAAAAAATATCCCTCCAAATGATGTTAAACCAATGTATCAGAATAATGGTTGAATTAAATTCACAATTTTAAAATTAAAATATATTTAAAAACCTTCTTGACCACAAGTTATTAAATATACAATAAAAACAGTAATATTGTGAAATATTAATACAGTTTAAAACAACCGTTTTCAATATATTTTGAACAGTGATTCTGTTTTAACCACCAGACTTAACAATACACAAGAATTGCTTCGGCTATACGATTTTCTGTTTTTCTTTAGAAAATCATTGTGGCGGTGACGGTCTTCGACTACGATAAGATCGGCAAGAACGATGCCATCGGGAAGATCTTCATTGGCAGCAAAGCCACAGGCACAGCGCTCAAGCATTGGTCCGACATGTTGGCCAACCCACGCCGCCCCATCGCCCAATGGCATCCCCTCCAACAGGAGGAAGACGTCGACGCCTCTCTGGCTGCCCTTAATGCCAAGAAGTAACTTCTCACATCTCAACCTGACTAACCAACTAACTAACCAACCCGCCACTGCATGACACCCCACACTCATCCGTACGCGCTCTGCCAGTTTGTTTCGCATAATCACCAACGAAAATATTCTAAAGAATATACTTGAAAAGATGAACAATATCACGTTCGCCACATAGCGTAAAACCGAGGCAGGAGAAACGGACACGTTTGGTCCAAAAGAACATTTGCAAATATCATTGTGCACCAAAATAGCGAAAGCAAGATGGTAATAGGAGTAGTAGCCAGCAAGAGTGATATTTTACACACCGTTTTCTACTTTGCAGCCAAATACGCAATACGCATATACAAAATCAGTAAAAACCAACAATGAAAAGTGTACAAAAATCAGTGGACACACATGAAGAGACCATTTTTGCAACAATTTGCCTACAATGTCACATTATTTTACATTTTAAACTAATCAACATTCTAACAGGAAGGAATTGTTGTTTGTCGGATATACTGGTAAGCTAGAATTTTGTGCCTAATCATAAGTGCAAATAAAAGTGAGTTTATGTTAGTAATATCTACACATTTGCACAATTACAAAGCAATGATCACATTCACTTAAACATCCCGGGAGAAGCAAGCAACCGATGTAGGACAGATTTGTTTACATTGCTGATGGGTAAATTAGGCTGTTCACTCATAAGACACATCACAACATATTGCATTTGTGTGCCCAAAAGAAAGAAGATTCAGGTTTATGGTTTTGTAATAGTGCATAAGTGGGTTAATAATTTATGAAATGTTGCAATAAATATTCAAGCATGGTTTACTCAAGTCAGTGTAATGGTATAGACACCTCTCTTTTACTGTAATGATGCAATTACAGTGCCAAATCCAGACGTATACGTGTTTCTCACAATAGAAGATCCCATCTGGCCAAACCTTACAGGCACTAAAGCTGGCTGTGAATGTATCGTGGGATCACACAAATGAAATTTGCACTCAGTCGGTGTGTCCTTGAGAGCTCACTGTTGTATTTTCATGATCTCGGTCTGTTTCACATACATTTTAATACCTGGTTGACGTCACTGCCGCCTTCGTTCGGAGCTCAAACTCATTTAGTAAACTCCACTCTCCGAGATGCCAAAGTATTAACTGGAACGGAATAGTAAGTGGCGGTTAACTGTGGTTAACGTGTGGTTACCTATACTAAATAAAAGCAATCCGAAGCGTTCAGATCCACTGCAGCTCCATCCCCAACAATGCTTGTGTACATATGCATTGATCAGATTGGTTTCTACAGCATGTACCTATAAATTGATGTACATAGAAGCATGTTTTAAAGATAGAGCATAATTATATTGTGTATGTGTGGCATTTGTCATTTTGATAATAAAAATGTAGAGGAAAGAAAATGCACTGAATGCACATTTTATGAAATTTCCCTCAAAGGGCGTAAGACATTTAAGAATATATTAATATAGAGTTTTTCAAAATACTTTTAAATTTGCAACAGAGAATTAAGAGCTGTGTGTAACGTGAGTGTTAGACTCATGCTTGTGGTGTCCGTTTGACTTCATTTGCATTTATTTACCTTTTTTGTCCATGTGTTTGTCACGTTTCTGTGTTTATTCTGTCCTGTTGATGTGAAAATATGAAATAAAAATGTTCAGGTTGTGAATTTTACAGGAATGTCTTGTTAGGGTGAATGTCACAAAAAATGTCCAGGTTACATTTCACCACAAAATCAGAAGACACAAAGCATATTTTGCATTAAGAAATGTTTAGGAGCATTTTATTTTATTATATTATATTTTATTGCATTGCATTTCTTTGCTTTGCATTTCTTTGCAGTGCATTGCATTCCATTACAGTAATGAGAATTCAGTGGAAAAATGTGCTTGCTTTTTATGACAATAATGCAAAAGGTAGTAATTGTCCTAAAATATTCTTCATTTTCTCCCTGTGAAATTTATTTCTTTTGATTTTGGGGTGAGCTGAACGTTGTTTTGTGAGATTCACCTGTTAATGTACAGTGTGTAAAACCACTTGCTGAAACTAGAAGCCATATGCATGGGCCCTCGCAAGAGCTCATCGTTTCCGGACAAAACAAACACCTCAACAGCAATCAATAATGTTAACCTTCACGCATTTGAGCCAAAATGATGTGAGAGCAACTGTCTGTTCAAAGACGGTTTTGGTTTTGTAATTCTTCACAATAATTGAAAGGATTTATGAAAGTGATGCCCTCATGTTTATAGTACGACAACTGACATAAACAGCGTATTCACATAATTGCTTGCAAATAAATTATTAAAGAGATGTATTATCATAATTATGGTGATCCAAATGTACAATGGCATGACTTTATTATGCAATATGTGTGCAGTTGACAACCAGCCCAATAGATCTCTGGTGTTTATTTGTAAATTTAATTTTGAGATGACTTTGTGTATGATTTATGCTGTATATTTTCACATAATTGATGCTTTGTTTTCTTCATTCTGGAAAATGACTGATCAAATGGCATTGCTAAGGTGTTTTATTTTCGTAGTTTAGACGGGGGCAGCTGAATGTTTGTCTAAATCAAAAATAAATAGAGGCCAGGATGGATAATTAATAATGAATAACGATAGTCTATTAGTGGCCATTCAGATGTGTTCTCATATTTACTGTTTTTAATTCCTCCATCGAGTGGTCTGTCTGTTGTATGTAATCATTTATTTTCGATGACTTTGGTTGAACAGCCTTGGACTGTCTACTGCTACTTACGTAGGAATATTTGTCTGCTTCTGTGTGTTGTACTTTGCAATAGGACCAATGTAGAATAATGTCTTAATGTTTCTTCTGTGGACGTGAATCAAACTGCAGGGCTCTTGGTGTTCCTCTGCAGAGCAAGCAACAAAATCCCAGTCTTCCCTGGGACACTGTGGATGCCAGTCGACTGGCCCCCCTTCCCTTTCTGTGTTGAGACCGTTTTCCACTCGTTGCATTCTAATATCGGACCATGTAGTCACAAAGACCTTCCCGATGCAATACTGCCAACATCTCGGCTTACTAACATCTCCTAACACTCCCCGTCCATCCCACCGCGGCCGCCGTGTAAAGACTTTTCCAAAGAACTGATGCCTTCCTTTTGCGTTCGTCCTGTGTGGAGGTTCCAGTGTTGTCGATTCCTTTCGTGGATGCTTTGGCATGCTTTGAAATCCCCTTCTACGAATTAACACGTCGGCCAGTGAAGAAAAAAGAAAACCTTTCCTCTGGCCAACTCTTGTAGCTTCTTGTCATCCTGTACAACCAATGTGAAAACCTTGATGAAAACCAACCAGTAGAACGTCTACATGCGGATTTATCCATGAGTTATCGATTAGTTAATCATAGGAAATAAAGATCTTTTAAATATATGCTTTGTTTGGAGTGCTGTGTCAGTCCTTGAAATTAAACATGAATATCTGATGAGTGACTGAGTGATTACTAGGCTATATACATATTCAAGATACTTTTAAAAATAGCATGTTTTCACCAGTGGCCGGTTGCATGAAAAGCTTATACTAGTATTAAATGTCAGTCATCTGATTTTTTCTTTAAGACTGGTCATAACTTTTTAAAAATTTTAAAAATCCAAAAAAATGAGACTTCTTACCCGTGGCTAACTGTTAGTTGGTCAAACTAGTTCTTAAGACACAGTCTTAACATAGTGGCTAAGTTTATGCAACTGGCCCCAGAACAATATAGATAATGGTCATGTCTAGTCATGTTTTTGTTTCTGAAGTTTTTGATACTGGCAAACTAGTCACTGAGAGGCAAATGTAAGTTACTCTCGCTAATTTCTCATGACAAGATGAACATATGTCCTGAAATCTGTATAAATTATTGACAAAAATATATAATAATGAGTACAATTATAATATACTATAAAATACATCATTATTTTTCAACGGTAAACACGACCGTTACTTAATCGGTGAATTTTGGTTCACTGTGATTGGTCCATCAGGACTTCTGCTGAGAAAAGTAACACGCATCACTGATAAAGCCCGTCCACTTCAGCGACGCGGTAAACAATCATTTACACCTGTAATACAGTACATCTTAAAGTAAAAGGAACGGTATTTAATTTAAATAAAACACTTAATAATTACAATATAAGAAGTGTTATTTAAACTCGCCTTATTTGCCAAATCTACCGCAATTTATATAATATTCCTAAGATTTCTCCTCCCGTGCGGCAGGTGGCAGTAACGCCCAATGAACCCTAAATACTGAAACTCAGTTGGTTACGAGGAGAAACAGCGGATGTGTTTATCCTAAATCTGACAACAAACGGAGTAAGTTTGCCGTTTTAACAGACTGTTTTAGTTATCACTTTTCCACAACACAGGAAAGGCTACGATTTATATCTCCAGGTAATTAGTTTGTTTTATTTGTGTGTGATTTATATATGCAGTGATATTTCCAATGCATGCTAGTGACGCGTCAGCGCCGAAACGCTCCCGTTAAAATCAAAACCTGCTGTTAGTTTTGCACTGTTTTACTTCTACTGCGTTGTCTGTACGAACCATGGCAATACCATGATATTTATGTGAGCCTATGTTGTTGTTGTTCCTCAGCTTCGCATCATGTCCGCAGATCTGGATCTTTCCCCTCCGGAGGTTCCCGAACCCACTTTCTTCGAGAGTCTCCTGCGTTATGGATTGTTTCTAGGAGCCATTTTTCAACTCATCTGTATTTTAGCAATAATCATACCCACATCCAAGAGCCACGAACAGGTGAGGACAACTTACAGTGTCACAGATGTCTGTAGTATCTAATATCGGTCAAAGTTTTCTGTAAAATGACCCAAATATAGAATCTGACCTTTATGAAACAATTACACCACTTACTGTTATTATATTTGCATGTCTTAAAATGCTTTTATTGTTTGGAGGGCATGCATTGTAATATTTTTTTGACACGTATGTACACTACCAGTCAAATGTTTTTGAACAGTATTTTTAATGTTTATTAAAGAAGTCTCTTCTGCTCACCAAGCCTCCATTTATTCAATCCAAAACACGGCAAAGGCATTACAAATATTTTACAATATTACTGCTTTTGCTGTAATTTGGATCAAATACAAAACAAAACAAAACAAAAAAAACATTATTAACTTTTTTTTTTGAACAGTAAAATTGTTAAAGTTTCTGCACAATCCTTTTTAAGCAAGACACTATAGTGAAATCCATTGGTTTTATGCACTATTTTGAGATTTTGGGCTATTTGGATGGTATAACGTGGAAAGAAACATCCAAAATACACATTTAAGTGCTTCTTTTATCACACTTTATCTGTTTATGGCTGTAGACTTTAATTTCAGTACATATCTTTAAAAGCTGTTTTCTCTAAATGTGACCCTGGATGATAGGATGATGTTTGAAAATTATTAGAAAATCTGCAATCTGAGGGTGCAAAAAATCTAAATATTGAGAAAATCACCTTTAAATTTGTTCAAATGAAGTTCTTAGCAATGCATATTACTAATCAAAAATTAAGGTTGTATATATTTACGGTAGGAAATTTACAAAATATCTTCATGGAATATGATCTTTACTTAAAATGTTAATGATTTTTTTTTTTTGGCTTTTTGGCTATTGTTAAAAATATACCTGTGCTACTTATGACTGGTTTTGTAGAGTACTTTTTTCCTAAGGATTTTTTCCCCCTGGCTGTTCATAATATTATCTGATTTCTATCCCAAATCCCCTCTGTAAAAACCTTTAATATGTTAAACATGTTTGAACCTTTATCTAGTGTTCATATTTCCGTTTTGGAAATGTATGCAGATTAATGCATATTTAATTAGATAAGGGCTCACTTGCGTAATTAACATTTCAGAAGAATTGTAATAGCACACAGTAGTCTAATTAATCATCAGGGGAAGTATGGAAAAATCTATCGGTTAAATGTTTAATCTGTTCATCTGTGGTGTCTTGAAAATTCAAATGAATTCATTCTGTGGGTTTCCTAACTCTAGGTGGAGACGCCGGAGCCGGTTGACGCTCGCAGCTCTGAGCAGAACCGAAAGCCAAAGGGACCCGTTCAACAAATCCGACAGAAACTGAAAAAGGAGAGCAAGAAGAAGAGATAGAGACTATATGTGTGAGAGTGTGAAGGTGCAGCAGTGAATGTGTGTGTGTCTGACAAACTTTCTAATAATGGAATCACTTACAGCATTAAAGGATGTGGTTTGAACAAGATATTGTTCAGCCTTTAGATCATCTGGTATGTTTGGATTTTGCCATGTCTTTCAAAACAGTGTTTTTTTGTCACATTATGTATGTATCATTGTTTTCGAAGTTATCTTTGGTGTGATTTTTTTTTTTTTTTTTTTTTTTTTTTATATAAGTACATTCATCTGAATAAACTGATGACCATTTATTCTGCTTGTCTCTTTCTTGATTATAATTTTTGTGCTAATACAGTCAAAACCTTGCGCAAGATATTTATGGGAAAAAATATTCTTTAAAAATATCATTTTCACAAATGTTGTATTCCCAAAGATATGTTCTTTTCTTTTCTTAAGGTTGTTCTTAAAACTTTTTTTTTGAAATAGTCACTATATATAATGCATATTAAAACTAGATTTTACTTTCATAAGCAAAGGGAATCTCTTATATAACAGATAATTGTCAAACAAGCTCAGTGAACACTAAAAAAATGGTCATGACATGCTTGCTACTTAAGAGTTAATGGATAAATGTGAGCTGTATAAGTGTAAAGTTTGAATTTGATGTTCTCAAGCACTTGAAAACTTGGTGCAATTAGAAAAAATTAAAATGCAAATTGCTCATACAATTTCTATAAACTATGAACCACTACTTTGCATTTTAAATATTACAGAGTAACGTTGTCAAAAAACTATTAATTGGCTTTTATTTATGAAATGTTTTTTAAGATTTTAAGGACTCAAATATAAACATAAGAACTATTTAAATGATTGACTCAGCTGTTAGACACCCAATATTTACATAAACTATTAGCTACTACCAAATCAACATCCACTTTCAAGTTTGAGTTTTAGCATTACTTATTCAAAAACAAAAAGCCACTTTAAAACATTTTATTTGAAATGCACATTGATAAATATGTCTTACAAAGTCAATTTTTGATAAAAACATAATTTGAGAAAATAGGCATTATATATTTATATATATATAAACAACAGTAAAGCACACTGATATTGTCTTAACATGATCTTATTACTCATCTTTTTGTGTACAAATCATAGATATGAAAAACTAGCCATTTAAATAGATGCCATTGCAATGCAATAGATGCAAATGCCAAGACGTCTTCATCTGTGATGACGCTGTATCTTGAGGGAGGATGACGATTTCTTTTCCACGACTGACATCAGAGGTTATTTTTATGAACAAGGTCCTTTCTTATAACAGCATTCACTGTAAAATAAAAACAAAATCATTAGTGGTGTTTAGGATTTCTACCAGTCTTAAAGTCTTATTTCACTCTTCCACAATTAAAAAATTAATTATTTTTTTAAATAAAAAAAGTAACTTTTTTTTTAATGTAATTTTTAAAAATAAAAACAAAAATCATAAATTAAAAAAAATAATAATAAAAAAAATCATACATATATATTTTTTAATTAATTAGAGCAGAAAGTTAAATTCAGAATTCCCTTAAATGCCGCAAAAATACCTTTAGATGTTTGTATTGGAAAACACAAATACTGACATAAGATACATTTGTATGAGATGCAAAATGAAGATGAATTCGTTTTCTGAGAAACTAAACAAGTTTATGCTTAAAAAAGAACAAATGTCTGTCAGTGAGGTATGAAAACTTGTTTCCCTTCGAATTAGGTGTATTTTTGAGCTCATTGGAAGATATTTGTTTTTGTTTAAATCATAAACTCACTTTATTTTGATTAATTTTCTTGTGTCATTTTGTGCATCTCAATTTAAGAATCTTTAGACATTTGCACTGGAAAACAAGACAAAAATACAAAGAAAACTACTTTTTTGCAGTATGATCAGAAGGTGCAGCAGATTGGTTATTAAGTTGTATTTTCAAACTTTTACTGATTTTAGCTAATGCAACTTATTGTGTTCCCTAGACATTTAGAAAACATACTGACATGACTTCAGCTTATTTTTTTAATGGTCTTAAAAGTCTTAAATTTACCTTCTAAAGTTTGCTAAAGTGTGCATTACTATTACTGTTACTCAGCATTAAAAAGTATTAAACTTCTATTCCAGACATGAATGATTTTATGTGCTGTTGCTTTACTAAGTGACCAGATGCACCATTAAAACTTACTAACAAGACTTTTTTTACTAACAAGGCATTTTATGGCGCATCATCATAACACAGCCGAGCTGACATGTACGGAAAGTCACTGCAGTCTGCGCCACAACAGACGCAGCAGTACACTAACCATCCACTAGCTGGCAGCAGAGAGTGTGACCCGCTCACCGCGACCCTCTCACGCTTTATTTGGTCGCGCTTCCTGTTGTTCTGCTGAGACAAGTTAGTGGGCTAAAAATGGAAAGTTTTCCGTCTAAAATTAGATTAGGGGACACGAGGTATACAAGGTTTACAGGTACAATCAGCCTGAAATAGAAGCTGAAGCGGGGGTGTGGTTCTTTGTAATGCCCACGCAGCCACCGCAAATAAAAACTACAGATACATCTGTGGTGTAATATTATATTAAAATACAGCTCACGATATCAACAATACCAAACTTTGCGTGAACGAAGAACACGTTTAGTTTAGTTAGTGATTGCATGCTTTCCAGAGAGATCGATAGTGTGTCCTGTTTGTCCCCGCGTGTGTTTTAGGTCTGTTAGAGCTCAATATTTAACAGGCTCTGGCTGAACTGAAGCACTGACCCATATACAGCCGCCTGATAAGAGCGGAATACATTAAACACACACACACGCTATACGTCATCTTAAACCATTTGAAACAACAACTGGTAATTATGTTATAATTTAGTTTGATAGTTTTATATGAACTGATAAATAATAAAACAAATCTAACAACTAAAATTAAACCTATAGTGTCTAAAAATATACTTTTCCACCATATACACTCATAGAAATTTATAAACAAAATCATATAAACTAAGATCTTACTAAAAATAAATATTTTTAAAAATATTTAAATAAAAGCTCAAAACTAAAAAGAAAATTGGCAAGTAGGTTTATAAAAAACAACTAAAAACTGTTCGAAACTCAGTTGCTGAGAGTTTTTTTTTTTTTTTTTTTGCAGTTGCTAGTGTGTTCTGAGCGGTGTTGTAACATTGCTGCTAAGGCGTTCTAAGTGTTTCTGCATGTTGCTATGTACACCTTTGATTTGAAGCAAAATAGTACCTAAAAATCACTGAGTATTTACAGATTTTAACGAATTTAAGAGCTACAATCTCATGCACTGTGAATGATGTAAACAAATCAAAAACAATAAATATGAAATTATTATAAATATTATACATATGAAATGTTATACACTACCAGTCAAAATTTTCTGAACACTAAGATTTTTACTTTTTTTTTTTTTAAAGATCTATTTTTTGCCTTTATTGCGACAGGACAGATCAGAATTGACAGGAAGTGAAGTGGGAGAGAGGGATCGGGAAAGGTCCTCAAGTCGGGATTTAAACACAGGATGTTGGCGTGTTGACTACAAGGCCGTCGGCGCCGACATGAACAGCAAGATTTTTCATGTTTTTTAAAAAAGTCTCTTCTGCTCACCAAGCCTGCATTTATTTGATCCGAAGTACAGCGAAAGTAGTAAAATTTTGAAATATTTTTTCTATTTAAAATGACTGCTTTCTATTTGAATACGTTTTAAAATGTAATGTATTCCTGTGATGAAATGCTAAATTTTCAGCATCATTACTCCAGTCTTCAGATGCTTCAGAAATCATTCTAATATGCTGATTTGCAGTATAATTTTTTTTTTAGGGGGGCGGGTAAGAAATTATACAAGTTAATACTTTCAGTTAGCAAGGATGCTTTAAATTGATCAAAAGCAATGATAAAGACATGTTATAAAAATAATGTTACAAAAGATTTCTATTTCAGATAAATGCTGTTCTGAACGTTCTACTCATCAAGGAAACCTGAAAAATTCTGCTCAGTTCTTTTAAACATGTTTTTTGAGCAGCAAATCAGAATATTAGAATGATTATGTAACTGGAGTAACGATGCTAAAAAATCAGCTTTAATCACGGAAGTAAATTACATTTTAAAATATATTCAAATAGAAAACAGTTATTTTAAAAAAAGTAAAAATATTTCAAAATTGTACCGCTTTTTCCGTACTTTGGATCAAATAAATGCAGGCTTGTCGAGCAGAAGAGACTTCCTTAAAAAACATAAAAAATCTTACTGTTCAAAAACTTATTGAATAATAAGCGTACAAACCATCATCCAGATAGGCCTGATCGAGGTTCTCCTGCTTGATGGTGACTCTCACAGGACTGATGTTTCTCTGGTGCTGCACGGGCAGGTACGTTTGCTGATGGCTGCGGGCCGGCGGGGATCTCCCTGTGGTTGGGGACACCCTTGAGCCGTACGCCTTCTGATGGGCCGCAGCAGAGCACAGCTCTGAGACATCAAGGGTGGGAAACAGAGAGGCGGCCGTTTGGATGCTGTCGCCCGCTATGGTGTGCTGGTAGGTGCTTGGCACAAATGTAGACACAGAGGTCACGTGACCTACTGCGTGAGCCGGGGAGCCGACGAGAACTCCTGGCACCGTGTGATCCAGCGGGTAGCGGATGGGTGCGTGTTGTGGGGCAACAGGGTACATGCAGTGAGCTCGCTGGTACGACGGGCCGGTCGGCATCATGCGGCCATCTGGAAGATGGCAAGAGGGAGGAGAAACGCCCATGATGGGATGCCCAGGACAGCCTAATTGTGGATACTGGTATTCTTCAACCGGCTCTGCTTTAATCTGTGGCACTGGAGAAGAAAATCCAAAACATTACATCAGTCTTAAAACTAAAAACGGAGGTATTTGTTAATTTAGCAACTGAAGGTTTCACCTGAGAGGGGCGTGTAGGTGAAATTTTGAGGCTGGCTGCATTTCTTCTTCCCATTGAGTACGTGAAATTTGACTTTGACCGGGTGGTATATGCTGGGGTCTCGATATGGAGGGATTTCCAAGAACAGCAGGTTCTGATAAGAGCACAACTTGTGTTAAACTTTTGAACAGTTTTATTGAAGGCTCACAAAAAGTATCACAAAAAGTACTTACAGACGTGCATTTGTCTCTGTAAACTTTCGCCTCAGCCTCCCATATCTGTAAGTCAACTAAAATAATGAAAAAAAGCAATAAATAACATTAGACGATCTAATATATTGTTTATAAACAACAGCATATTAGAATCTACGTTTTAGTCGATGCTGAAAATTCAGCTTTGCATCACAGGAATAGATTACATTTTAAAATATATTCAAATAGAAAACAGTTATAGTTTAAATTGTAATAATATTTCACAATTTTAGTCTTTACTGCATTTTTAATCAAATAAATGCAGTACCGGTGAAAGACTTCTTTCAAAAACATAAAAAAAATATCCCACTGACCCCAATCTTTTAAGTGGGTAGTGTACTTTTTTTAAACTTGGAACTAATTTACTTCCGTTCACAAACACACGCCCAAGTGCATTCTCACTATTTAATGCTGGAAGCCACAACAAATATCTTCTACATGAGCAACAGAGAGAAAGTTTCATGCATAGTGGATGAAACTCCCACTCTCCTGCAGTGTTACTTCTGCTCTGCAACCCTCACGTTGAGTACAGGAAAGGAAAGAGACTCTGTGCTTGTAGATGCTATCTGTGCAGAGCATAACCACATCCTCTCGCACCACACTGCACACCTAAATGGAAAGTGCAGCTAAAACTTTGCTTGCGTCAGAAAGTGTAGGCAGTCTCTATAGGATGTCAGGGTGAGTCATGGCTGATCTATGCTATTGTCCTCAAGTTCTGTGACACTGAGATTTCGCTTAACCTCTTGCTGGACGCTGCCATTCAAAAATAATCTTGACGTTTTGGACTATTTCTGGTGCTTCCATACATCATTTTTTATTTTTATGCATCAACTTCCATATGTATTTGAATGTTTATGTACATATAAAGCACTTTGCATTTTGAAACTCATCTTGCTACCTTTATGACTCTTAAATAATATGACGTTATTAAAGTTGCATGCATAATAATAATAAAATAATGAGTATATAGAGTTAAGCATGCAAGCAAGTCACGACAACTCCCCAAAAGTATTTAATATCAAATACCAGTAAGCATGGTGTTTGGTATATAATTAAAGCCTTAACGTTATGTATAGTGCGTAGGTGTTGGTTCTGAGGTTTCTGACGTCTTTAAACACCGACAGACAAACTGGCGGCTATGTAGATGTGTGTGTGTGTGTTTATGCAAGCTTTGCAAGGCTTATCTATTTTTTTCACTCGTGTTGTTGCAAAGCTTGGCCAAACCATATTGCAGACTACCATGCAACCCAGAGCCTCTTGGCTCTAGCCTGGACCACCATTTTTCAGCATATGCAAAGCATATCAATACGACTTCAAACAAATCATATGCTAATTTTCTGCACAGATGGCTGATAGTGCTTGAAGTCAAATATTAAAAGAGTTAAATGTCGATGGCTGGAGCTGTTAACACGCTGCAGCACAAAATCAGAAGCCGGGGATCTACTTTCACCCTTTGTCAGCTTTTTGGAGAGTTATTCATCCATGCAAAGTGAGATTAACATCTCTCTAACTGAATTTACACCTTAACTGATTAGTTTTTTACTGAAACCATAAAGTGAGTCAAATTGGACTTAGGGTGTTTTCACACCTGCCTCATTTAGTTTGGTTAAATCGCACTAGAGTTCTTTTTCCCTCTTGGTGCGGTTCGTTTGGACAGGTGTGAATGTAGCAATGGCACTCGAGTGTGCATCAAAAGCGGACCAACAAAGGAGGTCTCGGTACGCTTTCAAACGAGCACTGGAGCGGTTCGGTTGTAGTGAGAAAGCAATCCGATACAATGGACCAACGAACCAGGCTTTATCACACTGTACAACAGGGATTTACAGTTCCATGAACTGTAAATTGTTTTGCTGATACCGCTTAAAATGAACCCGTGTCTGTCTGCGCCATTCAAAATCAAAGCACGCCTTTTCATTTTATAATGCCGTCTTATTGCTCTGTTTGTAGTAGGTGTGTTTTTAAAATGTTTTCCTGACGTATCCTGGACTCCTGCTCAAAATTATAAATTAATATAACGACACCTAAAAAAAAATGCAACAATAAGCCCGCAAAGCTGTTGTTGTTCCATTTTGACAGATGACAGCTGAGCGGAATCCCTGAAAAAAACGTGGAACTTTGACCAGTGAGAGGACAGGTTACCCGCGCGTGACTTGTATTAACACATTTGGTCCATTTAGAAACTTTGCTGTGTGAAAGCGAACCGCACCATGAATAAAAAGCAACATTGTAATAATTTTAACCCCTGTTTCAGAACAAAGCAATCGATCTACAGGTGTGAAAGCACCCTTAGACACCTAAAGTCTAAACATTACTGCATTAAATGACAAAATATAAAATCAAGTGTATTTAATGTTAGTTTATCATCTGACACAATAACATTCAGTCATTTTTAAGTGTGTCCAAATAGTTTTTGGAGCCACTGATGCCCTCTCTGCTCTCTAGACGCCCACATTAGCCACTGAAATACACATTGGTTTACCATTGCACTTATAATCAAGACAAGTATGACCAAGCCTCTCACTGCAGAGTTTTACTCACCATGCGTTTTCTCAAAGAAGATGACTTTGGACTCTGATGTAAAGTTCTGGCCCCTAAGGATCATCTGCAGTCCACCCAGAACCGAACAGTGGTCCAAGTCCTGACGCTCCACCGCTGGATGCTCGTGAGCAGACCTTTGAGCTGTAACAGAACACAGAGCATTCATACATTTAATACTGAAAATGTGATATTTGAACATTCTGATATAAGCAGCATCATAACTGTGCCTGATTG
Organism: Labeo calbasu; assembly: GCA_019740295.1. NCBI lineage: Eukaryota > Metazoa > Chordata > Actinopteri > Cypriniformes > Cyprinidae > Labeo > Labeo calbasu. Next base: position 14,626 of record JAHKKF010525894.1, read on the forward strand.
GCCAAATAACAAATGCACAGTTCCAAAACCTACAGATTTTTTTAGTAAATATTAAATGTGACCCTGGACCACAAAACATAGGGTAATGTAAGTAACACCAAGTAGTTCCATGAAGATATTTTGTAAATTTCCTACTGTAAATATAGCAAAACTTAATTTTTGATTAGTAATATGCATTCCTAAGAACTTCATTTGGACAACTTTAAAAGCGATTTTTCTCAATATTTTGATTTCTTTGTACCCTCAGATTTCAAATTTTCAAATAGTTGCATCTTGGCCAAATACTGTCCTATCCTAACAAACCATACATCAATGAAAAAATTTTTAATTTCAAAATATTAATACCTTATGACTGGTTTTGTGGTCTAGGGTCACAAATAATATAAAATATGGTAAAATATTATAATTAAATCTAAATGTAAAATATAAATAAAAATATAAATGAACAATATAAAAAAAAATCTTAATAATATAAATATTATAATGGGGTAGATTATAAAATATAAATTGATTTTATACATGCAAAAACATGCATTAAAATACATGGTTAAAACAGTGAGTTTGAAATGAAAAGTTTCAATGCATACAGCATTCAATAGTCTGCGAGGCCGCTTGGAGAGAAATCCACTGCCCTCCGGGTTGAGGAACGTGGACACGGAAGACCAGTCTCACTCGTGTGTTTTTCCGCCCCACATCCGTCTCTCCTTTCTTCAGCTCAATGTCGGCATTTCTCAGTTTCAGGATACCAGCACAGTCGACTCTAAAAATGTAAAAG
>JAHKKF010525895.1:0-10216 GCA_019740295.1 Labeo calbasu
TTGAATAAATTATGACTGTAGCTGTATCTGCCAGTTATATCTTGTGTTTTATTGACAAATGGTAGGTTTAGGGGCAGGGGTTGGGTTACGTGTTATATGTATAAATAATCAGATGTAAATAAAACTTGTGACTGTTTACATTGTAAAATCACATGCCAACATACGTGTAATAATGGCAATATTATTACCTAATACATAATTTAATAATGATGATAAAATTTCCAGTGCCTTTTGCGTCACCATTGTGACGGCAAGGGTTTCTTATTTAAAGCAATGAAGGACCCTGCACATGGAAAAAATGATGCTAAAGGGGTACCCTGTGCATCAAAAAGTGACACCAAAGGGTCCTGGCCAAGCGTTAATATGTGACGAGTTGGGAGTGAGAACGTGTTGGTGGAGGAAGCGAATAACCAGCGCTCTCTCCATCCTCAATACCACAACTGAGGTGAGACAAGGCACCGAAGGCATGGAATTAATTTTGAAATGCACAAATTCAGAATATGGAACACCATTCTTGGTCACACGTCACATCCTTCCCTTTCACTACTGAACACAAACCATGTGTTCAATAGTCCATGTAGAGCTGCTGACCCAACTCTAACCAATATAACTGCAAGACAGTCTAATAAGCTGTCATAGTGAATTAAAACTGAAATGTTAGCTGCTGAAAAAAGGAGGCTTAGCAAATAGGCTTAAGAAAAGGGCAATGCGAACCCATAATAAAAAAGGTTGCAAAAATGTTTTAAAGAGGGAAGAAACACACACAGGTTTTTGGGAATTGTGGGGACATTCCATAGGCACAATGGTTTTTATACTGTGCAAACTGTATTTTCTATCGCCCTACACCTAAACCTAGCATTCACAGGAAACTGTACACATTTTTACTTTCTCAACAAAACAAAAAAAACAAAACAAAACTAATTACGTAAAATTTATAAGCCTTGAAAAGTGGGGACATGGGGCAATGTCCTCGTAAGTCACCCCCTCCTTGTAATACCTATGTAATACCCATGACACTATACAAATTTGTGTCCTGATGTGTCACAAAAACAAGCACATGCATGCACACACACACCACTTTATACATTTTGTTAAATTAACAGATAGATAGATAGACATTTATCTGATTAAAAAAAAACATATATACACTGCCATTCAAAAGTTTGAGACTGGAGATTTTTAATGTTTTTTAATAGTCTCTCTTATGCTCAAAGCAGTATTTATTTGCTCAATACATAAAACGTGAAATATTACTGCAATTTCTAATATTTTTTTCCTATTTTAATATACTTTAAAATATAATTTATTTCTGTGATGCAGCACTGAATTTTCTATCAGGCGTTACTCCAGTCTAACACAGAAAAAAAACTGTCATTTTGCAAAATATTATTGCAATTTAAAATAACTGTTTTAATATACTTTAAAATATAATTTATTCTTGTGAAGCAAAGCTGAATTTACAGCATCATTACTCCAGTATTCAGTGTCACATGGTCCTCAGAAATCATTCTAATACACTGCTTTTATATCAAATGTGTTGAAACTGAACTTGTGATACTTTTTTCTTTGATTTTTTAATGAATAGAAAGTTTAAAAGAACAGCATTTATTTACATTTTTTTTTAACAAATCTGTACTATTACTTTTTATCTATTTAATACATCCTTGCTAAATAAAAGTATTAATTTCTTTAAAAATGTTTTTTACTGACGCCCAATCTTTTGAATAGTGTATACTGTAACACAAAATGTCTATTTTGAATAAACATTCTTTTAAACTTATTTATCAAAGGATCCTGAAAAAAGTACCACATGGGGCCCCTCCAAAAAATTAAGCAGCACAACTGTTTGCAACATTGATTATAAATCAGCATATTAGAATGATTTCTGAAGGACCATGTGACACTGAAGACTGGAGTAATGATGCTGAAAATTCAGCTTTCCTTCACAGGAATAAATTACATTTTAAAGTATATTAATGCAGAAAACTGTTATTTTAAATTGCAATAATATTTCACAAAATTACATTTTTTTCTGTATTTTTGATCAGATGTAGCCTTGATGAGCATAAGAAAACATTACAAATCTTACTGATCCCAAACAAGATATATATATATCTCCAAAGCGACTTGCAAATGAGGACAACGGAAGCATTCAAACCAACAAAAGAAAAATTATTTTTTAAAATAATAAATAAAAGTAATGAAAGTAGATAGACTAGAAATAGAATAGAATACTTCATCTGCTTCTCTTAATTGTGGCTATTATTAGGGTTATGCATCATCAGAAAAAAAATCTACAGCTGTATCAAGGTTGTGTTGTGATTTACTGACTACATACTCCATCTATTGGGTTGCCCAGCACTTAAATTACCTTCAAGAAGTCAACTCTTGTTATAGTTACTGTACAGGTACAACATACAATGACAGCCGATTTGACCACAAAGTACTGCCAGTGTAGCTAATTATAGTGCTGAACAAGTTGCTGTCGCTGTTGTCACTTCCAAGTACTCATCCCTAGTAACCACACAGCGAGACAGCCCTCCACATTATACAGCTGCACAGCATTGTGGTATTCACTACTGTTGAATGAGTAATAGCATCTGAATCGCTGTGGAGACACATCAGATTCCCTGTGAAACTGTGAAGTGATCAACTGAATACAAATGTGCAAAATTTCAAGTTAGAGCAATCTGTGCCTGAAACGCAGCAGACAAGTATTATGAGTAAGTGATCTGGTCTCAACGAGCATAATAATATCAGGAGTATTTCGAATGGCAGATGAGCGTCTGTGTGTGTGTGTGCGTGCATGCGAGAGACTACGCTTCGCTGTGATTAAAGAGATTGTGCAGAAACCTCTTTTGCACCCCCTGTTCTGTGCATTCATCAGACGGGGCTCTTCTTCCTTTGATGGAAACCTGCAGCCAAAATTTAATGAAACACTTGGAACTTGTTCGTTGGCAGAAGTGATAGGGTCTGTTCTATCTCTGCAGACAAAATCAAAAATAGGAAAGCAAAGAAAATGGGAAAATCATTGGAAGGCTAAGACACCGTTTAACAAGGAAGAAAGTAGTTACAATGGCTTCAAATCACTGTGTGATCCTTTTATAATTCTCTCCCATGCTGAAGACATCAATGGACAAATACTGCAGGGGAGAGCTGGCAGAACAAAACTAGAAAGCCATGCATATCCAGAGAGCCACCGCTTCCTCTCATGAGCCACTCTTTCCTTCAACGAGTTTAAAAATGTGGAGTATTTCGGTAGATTTTAAGTCAAATATAGGGAGATATTAGATGTGCAGAATACAAACATGTCTATTAACTATCATTTATCTGCACTAACATTCAAATGTTTTACTTAAAACACATTAAACTGGGTCATATAATGAAAACAACACTGATGTTATTAAATTTAAAAACATGATACACTATGCACATGCTGCAATATTCAGATCTCACAGTTTGTTCCACAATTCAAAAAGACCATCTTTTGAAATCAAGCTGCAAAAGAGGCTCAAGGCTAATTAAAAAATCTCTATGGTCGTGATATCACATGCAGCCGTGCACATTTACATATTCGTGACACCTACTGCCTGCTCAGTCAGGGTTAAATAACAAGCTGTTTCTGGGACGTGTACAAAAACTATCGCTCTGTTTATAGTATTCTTCTAAAGGATCTCAACAACACAAGCAAGTGGCTGCAATTGATTTTTTTTACCAAGGTCTTGATCATTTTAGTATAATTTTACCAGTTTCTGTGGCACATTTCAGCATGAATTTGCAGTCTGAAACATGCTGTTTGTGTGTCACACACCTACACTACCATTCAAAAGTTTGAGGTCAGAGTTTTTTAAAGAAATGCATACATTTATTAGGATATATGATTAACATTAAAACTATAACAGTATTACAAGATTTCTTATTCAATTAAATGCTGTTCTTATGGCTTCATAACAATAGGAAATGTTTCTTGAGCATCAAAGTACAACATATCAGAATGATTTCTGAAGGATTATGTGACACTGGAGACTGAAGTAATGATGCTGAAAATTCAGCTTTTCTATTATAGGAATAAACTATTTTAATATATTAAAAACACAAGCTATTTTAAATTGCAATAATATTTCACGATATTAGAGTTTTTACTGTATTTTGGGAAAATACAGTAGTGAGACAAGAGACTTTGTTCAAAACCATTAAAAAACGTCAACCTGAAACTTTTGAACAGTGTGTAAATTTTCCAGTCAGTTTGTTCATATTTACTGTACAGACGAACGCAAAAGCAGACTCAAACTCAGTGTGCTGGCCAAGAAATCAAACCTAGGTCGACTGCCTGGAAGGCAGCTATGCTCTTCAGTATACCACCAAAGCAGTGATGTGATTTTTATTGCAGGGTTTTCCTATGACCTTCAACAAATTTCCATGGCTTACTCATGGAAAACAGATAAGAGCTTGCAGAAATCATTTTGTATAAATTGCTGTGTGAATTTTCAAATCTTTGTATAGTATTTGTATAATAGAAATAAATGACCACACTTATTAGTGTACAAAATGTCTCGAACGAGGCCAAGGAGTCAAGGTTTTCTTGGGGCTTAACCCCATTAGATCCTGCAGAGAGATGCTGTAAGTACACCATCTGGCAGCAAAAACATCTTTCTGCTTTGATGGCCATTCAGAAGGATCTGTTAAATATGCGTTGTGGTACTCTCATGAACATACAGTGAAGACTGACATGGAAGAGTGGAAATTGTTGAATAAAGTCATTTGCACACAAAAAGTATTCTTGTAGCTTCATAAAATAAAGGTTTAACCACTGATGTCACATGGACTATTTTTAACGATGTCCTTACTACCTTTCTTGGCCTTGAACGTGTCAGTTACAGTGTCAGGTGTTTCCATGGATCCCTACAGTGTCTTGCAAAAGTATTCATACCCTTTCATTTTTTCCCACATTGTGTTATGTTGCAGGCTTATGTTACACTGTTTAAATGACTTTTTTTTCCACATCAGGCTACACTCCATACACCATAATGGCGAAGAACAAAACAGATTTGTGACAACTTCGCAAATTTATTACAAATAAAACACTGAAATAAGTACATTGCATAAGTATTCATACCCTTAACTCAGTATTTAGTTGAAGCACCTTTACACTCTCAAAAGTCTTTTTGGGTATGATCTGACAAGTTTTGCACATCTGAATTTGCCAGTTATTTGTCATTCTTCTCCTCACCTCTTCACCTCTCAAGCTCTGTCAGCTCGGATGGGGGCTGGCAGACATTTTCAGGTTTCTCCAGAAATGTCTGACAGTGTTCAAGCCCAGGCTGTGGCTGGGCCACTCAAGGACATTCACAGATGTGTCTATAAGCCACTCTTGCTGTGTGCTTAGGGTCATTCTCCTGTTGGAAGGTGAACCTTCTGCACAGTCTGAGGTTCTGAACACTCTGGACTGGGTTTTCATTAAGGCTATCATAATGTTTTGGTACACTGAGCTTTAATTCTCCTCTGAAGAGTCCCCTCAGTCCCTGTAGGTTTCTCTCATCTGCAAATATAATGTAATGAAACTCAACTAGAGTGACCATCAGCTTCTTGGTCACCAGTCTAAGACTCTTCTCTATCAATTGCTCAGTTTGGCCAGTTATAGGTTTGCTCCTAGTTGTTCCAAACTTCTTCAACATGGATAACAGAGAGTACATGCTTCTGTGAACCTTCAATGCTTTTTTTCTGAACTCTTCTCCAGATCTGTGCCTTGACGCAATCCTGTCTCTGAGCAGGCAGTTCTTTTGACCTCAGGGCTCGGTTTTTGCTCTGATATGCATTTTCAGCTGTTAGACCTTTTGAGAGGTGTGTGCCTTTTCAAATCATGCTCATTCAAATGAATTTGCCACAGTTTAACTCCACTCAAAGTGTAGTAACATCTACTAGCGATATGAATGCTGCTGAGCTCAATTTCAAGTGTCCCAGAAAAGGGTATGAATACTTATGCAATGGAATCATTTTAGTTTTTTAGTTTTTTTTAATAAATTTGCAAAGTTGTCACAAACCTGTTTTGTGCTTTGTCATTATGGTGTATGGAGTGTAGACTGATGTAGAAAAAAAGTGATTTAAAACATTTTAACATAAGGCTGCAACACAAAACATGAAAAAAGGTTATGAATTCTTTCGCAAGGCACTGTATTTATTGAGCATCTAGCAAAGATGTAATCAGTAGGAAATGCATGCTTTTACCCGAATAACCAACTCAGTGGAAGGCAAGCGAATTAAAACAAGCTACAGAAGCGCAAACATAAAACCCTATGAGTGACAGATCTCACCCAGCAGGTGGGTGGGTCAGTAGGCAGGATGCAGGAGGGTTGCTATATCTCACCGACTGGGCAAACACAGAGGGAGGTTCCATCTGACTTGGCACGGCAGGTAGAGTTGTGCAGGCAGGGGTTATGCCACAGGTCGCAGGGGTCGTAGGCCTGTTCACAGAGGAGGCCGGTATAGAAGGGAGGGCAGGTGCACGAGAACTCCCCTGGGATGTCAGACTCCACGCAATGTGCTCCGTTCAGGCAGGGAGAGAAAGAACATTCCTTCACATCCTCTCCACAATCCAGGCCTGTCCAGCCATGAGGACAAGTACATCTATGAGACAAAAGAGGTATTTTCAGATAAGAGAATTCATTGTTTGTTATTTCAAGCTTGCATGATTTTTTATTTTCTGGCCGCTCTGTTCTGTATAACAAACATGAACGTTGACCAAAGTGGGGTAAGCTCTAAAATGACAAAAATGCACCATAAAAGAATCATGTAAGACTTATGCGCTACACCGTTCAAAAGGAAAGATTTGTTTTTATGTTTTTGACAGGAGTCTCCTTTGCTTACCAAGGCTGCATATATCTGCTCAAAAGTATAGTAAAAACAATCTTATTATGAAATAATATAATAACTTAAAATAAATATTTTCTATTTTAATATATTTTAAAACTTATTCCTTTGTTTGCAAAGCCTGAAAATGTTAATTATTTTACTAAAATAAGAGGGATCAAACAAAATGCATGTTATTTTTTAATTAGTTCTGACCTGAATAAGATATTTCACATAAAAGATGTGTACATATAGTTCACAAGAGAAAATAGATAAATTTATAAAAATGACCCTGCTCAAAAGCTCACATATGCTCGATTCTTGATACTGTGTTATTGGCTGAATGATTACAGCTCTTTTTTTTTTTTTTTTTTTTTTTTAGTAATAGCTGTTCATGAGTCCCTTTTTTGTCCTGAACAGTTGAACTGCCCACTGTTCTTCAGAAAAATCCTTCAGGTCCCACAAATTTGTAGGTTTTTCAGCATTTCTGTGTATTTAAACCCTTTCCAACAATGACTGTATGATTTTGAGATCCATCTTTTCACACCGAGGACAACTGAGGGACTCATATGCAACTATTACAGAAGGTTCAAATGCTCACTGATGCTTCAGAAGGGAAAACAGTACATTAACAGCCAGGGGGTGAAAACTTTTGAACGGAATGAAGATGTGTACATTTTTCTTATTTTGCCTAAATATCATGTGTGTTTAATTTAGTACTGCCCTTCAGAAGCTACATAAGATACTTACATGTTTCCCAGAAGACAAAATAAGTTCAATTTACCCTGATCTTCAAATTCAAAAATTTTCACCCAAAACTCTTAATGCATTGTGTTTCCTTCTGAAGCATCAGTGAGTGTTTGAATCTTCTGTAATAGTTGCATATGAGTCCCTCAGTTGTCCTCAGTGTGAAAAGATGGATCTCAAAATCATACAGTTATTGTTGGAAAGGGTTCAAATACACAAAAATGCTGAAAAACCAAAGAATTTGTGGGACCTGAAGGATTTTCTGAAGAACAGCAGGCAGTTTAACTGTTCAGGACCAACAAGGCAGTCATGAACAACTATCACTAAAACAAACAAACAAAAACAAATAATCCCTCTTATTTTGGTAAAATAATTAACAATTTGCAGATTATAAAAGGTGTTTGTAAACTTTTGACTTATATTTAAAATTGAATACTTATTTTTTCATAAATAGAACATTTAAAAGTAACAGCATTTATTTGAAACTGAAAAAATGTTAAATTTAAGTTGTTTCTTAGTCATTTCAGAATCTCACATTACTTACCATTTGATCTGCATTTAACTTTTTATATATATATATATATATATATATATGGAAAAGCTCAGCATATTAAATCACCTTTTGTGTTTCATGGAAGACAAAGTCGACCAGATTTGGAACAACATGAGAGCGACTAAATGATGACAATTTTCATTTTCGGGCGGACTCTGTCTTTAAGGCATAACTCAGACAAGAATAGCGTCTTGAAATCCTTTGGAATTCCATTGTGTGAAATTACTGAGGAAAATGATATTGTACTACTAAAATATTCATTCACGTACAGACCGACTGACACTCCTGGCACACAGTGACCTTGTAGCATAAAAGCAAATTCCCCCAGGGGCAGACTCCGATTTGGCTTAGCCCTGTGGTGCTTTTCACTAATGAATGTCATACGTCTCTGAAAATCCCTTTTTGTTCATTTTAGACCAGGATTACAATGTGTGCCATGAACTAAACTCTTATAAATTAAACCTTCTACTTAATTTCAGGGGAAAAAACCCAACACAATAGCTATTTTAAAAAGGCCAGACATGATATTTCTACAGGTGTTATTAAAATAAAATGAGCCGTGAGTCATAATTATATGGTTGAAATGCAAATGAAAATCACATTACTAAAATCTTCTTTCATTCTCATAATCAAAATACAGCAACCCATGAGACACAGTACATTATTTACACAAAATATAAGAAAACAACTTAAATGTATCTTCCGATTTTCAGCGCCACTTTACACAGTTTTTAGTACATTTGATGTATTTCCTGTTGGAACAAGAGGTTAGGCCAGGGCATATAAATAAAAAAAGCCAATACATTTTAATTTACATCACAAAAATGAATTCTGAATATCTGTTAAAGTACTGTCAACTTCAAAAAGTACACCAGCAGTGCTAACAGACATTGGCTCTAAGCTACAGATCTCCCAAAAGCTACGCAAACTCCAAACAAAACACGGTTTTTCTTTATTTTGTCATTCATAGTCAAAACTGAATCGCTGTCGGGAGATTTCTGGACAGCTGAGGGGATTTATAGGTTAATTGCACTATTGGTCTGAGAAGCATTAAATCCCAGACAGCTGGAAGTAGGACACTGGGAGGTTAGAGCAGTGAGCTGGGATTATATTTACCAGAGTGAATCCCAGAGAGTGCCGGAGGTATCTGCATTCCACTTGGTGGCAGTGATCTTACAGCCGAGCTGCCAATCCCTGTCTTAAACCCATCCTCTATTCTCTCGCTCTCTCTCTTCAGTCTATTTTCTTCCCTCTTTCTTTCCCTTCCTCCCTCCGCTGCCCTTAGCAAGAGGGCACATTAGGTGAAACAGAAGCAGGAGCTTTTTCCTCAAAAGAGGCACCGATTGAAAGAAACCTCCTCCTGCTGTGCTGCATTGATTGATTCATTTGTTTTACCTGCCATCTGCAATTCATTATCTCACACATTTGCGAAAGTGCAGTCTGTCTCTGCGTGACGAGAGAATAGGTGGCTAAACTTAATGCTGCTATTGCACATGAGGGAACTGCAGGGGGTTTGTGAGTTGATGAAAAGCTAATAATTAATTATACTGAATGTAAAATGTAAATAAATACATTTTATTGGAAGATAATCGCAATACAGCTTAGTGTAATAATCAAATAAAAGGCTGCAATTTAATTAAACAGCTGTATAGTTTGATGCAGCTCATTTTATTGTATGATTATCAAATATTCAGTTTTTATTTTCCAGTACACTGTTATGTTTTTAGAATTAGAGTTAATAGATACTTTAAGTGTCATTAAATTACTGAAATATCTTTTTCAAGTAAATATTCTATGTCTAAGGGGTTCAGCTGACAAAAAAAGTCCATGCAAAATAACATTTTACAACATTTTATAAACCAACTACACTGTAAGAAACAATTTGTTAAGTCAACTTAAAATAATTTGTAACCTGGCTGCCTTAAAATTGTAAGTTTTCAACTTGAAATGTTAAATTATACTAAGTGACAACTTTAGATATTTGAGTTGAATCATCTTAAAATTTTAAGGCAGCTGGGTTACTTACCCATCTGTTAAGTTTAGCAAACACAAATATCTAAGTTGTTACTT
>JAHKKF010525895.1:10266-23545 GCA_019740295.1 Labeo calbasu
AAAAAAAATTACTCATATTTGGTAAAATAATGAACATTTTACAGATTCTGCAAGGTGTATATAAACTTTTGACCTCAACTGTACGATTATTGTTTTTTTTTTTAACAGTTTTTTTTATTTTTAAGTTGAAAGGATTAAATTATTTATATACAATTTTTTATATTAAAATATAAAATCTTTTTTTAAGTTTTATATTTAAATTAACAATTAGTCTCCACACACGACAGCAATCTGTAGGTGTGTAGGAATCACAGACCAAAAAAAGGTCAAAACTAAACAACAAAAACAAATCCCGCATGTTTTCATACATTTTGCATATTTCTGTAGTGTGCGGGATTTGTTTTTGTTGTTAAGTTTTATATTTAAAAAAATTATAAAAATGTTATATTAAAAGTAAATTAAAATATTTTAAGGTTTTTTATCCATTTAATAAAGCTATTGGCGGGTGTTACTGGCTCAGAAAAAGATTTTTACATGTATTTATTTTTAGATTTTTAAGATTTTCATTGCTATTATACAAATATTATTTAAAATATACACTGTGGTTCAGAAATGTGTTTGGTTATTTCTATTTTATTTTATTAATGCCTGTGTTTATTAAATCAAAAATACATTAAAACAGTGCTATTAGTATTACAAATTATAAATAGTATTACAATTCACAATATTCTGTTTTCCATTTGAATATATTTTAAAATGCTAATTTTAACATCATTACTCCGGTCTTCAGTGTCACATGATCCTTCAGAAATCATTCTAATATGCTGATTTGATGCTTAACATTTTTTTTTTTCTTTTTTATTTATGTTGAAAACAGCTGTGCTGCTGAATATTTTTGTGAGAACTGCGATGCATTTTTTTCCTCTGAATTCTATGATAAACAAAAAGTTCAAAAGAACAGCATTTATGTGAAATAGAATTATTTTGTAATATTATTAAAGTCTTTACTCTCACTTTTGAATAATTTAATGCAGAAACTCATCACATTTTTTTAAAGGGTAGTGTAATATTAGATACAGTTGATTTAGTGTGTAAATATTTTCTTGATTATTTCAGTTGAATTTATTATATGAGATTAACTGTGATTAATTAGTAACACTTTGTATCAAAAGTTAATCTTTCTGAGCACACATTTATTTAGCTAATCAGAATATCGTGTCCCGCACTAAATCCTTGAGGGAGGATGTTTCCCTGATGGTCAGTGGTGTTGGAAATAGTTGAAACGGAGCCCAGCTGAGCATCTGCACCAGCATCTCTGTGCTCCCCTGAGAGACGGCCGAGCATCTGTTTGTCTCTCTCGTTGTGCCGTGTGTTTGGCTGAAGGATTACGTTACAGTTGTGCTAGATCTGCCATTCAACAGAACTGAGTCAGTCGCTTGTCAGAACTGCTCCAAAAACCCGACCACACAGACACTTGGGTCTCGGTTTCTCACCTCTTCTTTTGGTCACTGCATCTTTGTATCCCTTACAAAACTATACCTTGATAACCTTTTTCACTGCAGTCTTATAGTTACAGAATTCGTTACTTTCCTAAAATTATTTCTTTTACATATTCTGAAGAAAATTTGAGAGTTGCGTGCCTGTGAAGAACCGTACCCTGAAAAGCCTGAGCCGTAGCCGTCCAGTACTTTTCCAGACCCTGTGGTTACCATGGTAAATGTTTATAAGGGATGTAGTCTTGCTCTCTGATGTTGTGTATGCATTGCATTGTTTTTCTTCTATTCCTGACTGTCTGTCCATCTCTGTCCTCTCATTGTTGAACGTGCTTGGATGAATTGTCGGAAAAGGAAGCATCTGATTATATACAAACAAAACAAAATGGGTATAAAATTGTTGGTCGTAGGATGTTCGTGGACCCAGAAAAAGCCCCGGTATTGTTTGCACGCTGCTGCACTATTTTAACCTCTTGGCCGTGTGCCTAAAAAGTTAAAGGGATAGTTCACTCAAAAATGATCATTTAGTCATTATTTGTGTCATTTCAAAAGTTGTGAAGACTTTTCATTTTCATTTTGTTTATAAACAGCACAGATCTTTTCTATACAATGATAGTTTAGAGTGAACTTTACTCCTTAAAGACAAAATCTGCACAATAAACATAAGTCAGTTTTATTGTCGGTATTAAAGGGATAGTTCACCCAAAAATGTAAATTCTGTCATTAATTACGTCAATTAATTGTCATTCCAAACCTGTAAGACCTTTGTTCATCTTCAGAACACAAATTAAAGTATTTTTGATGAACTGAGAGTTTTCTGATCCTGTATAGACAGCAACACAACTGACACGTTCAAGGCCTAGAAAGGCAGTAAGAACATCGTTAAAATAGTCCATCAGTGATTCAACTGTAATTTTATGAAGCTATGAGAATACTTTTTGTGCACAAAGAAAACAAAAATAATGACTTTTCAGCTATTTTTTGTCTTCCGTGTCAGTCTTTGCCACGACAGAACACGCAGAAGCTGGTGTTCTCACGTAGAACCCAGATGTGCCGTGTTTACAAGCGGAAGTCTTCGTAAACATGTCTGAAGATTTTCAACAGACAGGATGACTTGCAAATTTTTTGGCCAGCCTTATTTGATCCAGAATATACAAATGATGAGCTAAGAGAGATGGACGTTCTACGTCAGAACGCCGGCTGTTGCGTCAGCAGCACCACATGCATGTGTCGTGTTACTCTTGTCAACACGCTGAAGACGGACACGGAAGAGAAGAAACTGTTGAATAAAGTCAAAATAAATTTTTTTTTCTTTGCACACAAAAAGCATTCTTGTACCTTCATAACATCACGCTTGAACCACTGATGTCACATGAACTGTTTTAATCGATCTCTTTACTACCTTTCTGGGCCTTGAATGTGTCAGTTGTGTTGCTGTCTATTTAGGGTCAGAAAGCTCTCGGATTTCATCAGAAATATCTTAATTTGCACTCCAAAGATGAACGAAGGTCTTACAGGTTTGGAACGACATGAGGGTGAGTAATTAATGACAGAATTTTCATTTTTGGTTGAACTATTCCAAACATCAATGTCAAATATCGAATATGGTTTGAACCTGGACTACACTGGTAAAATGATTTTTTGTAAAAGTTGTAAATAAAGATAATTGCAGTAGGCTACCTTTTATAAAAAATACTATTTCATTCTTTTTACTTCAAAATTTTAAATGGAACAATTCATCTAAAATGAAAATTTCCAGAAATTTTACTCACTCATAGGTCATCCAATATGTAGATAAATATGTTTTTTCCATCAGATTTGGAGAAATGTAGCATTACATCACTTGCTCATCAATGGATCCTCTGGAGTGAATGGGTGCCGTCAGAATGAGAGTCCAAACAGCTGATAAAAAAAAACCCATCACAATAATCCACTTCTGCAAAAATAGTCTATAATCCATAATAATGCTTCCTCCAGTAAAAAAAAGTTCATCTCCTGTTGTCCCTCACATCAAAACCCACGCACATACAGTTTTATGCAAAAGTTAGGGAACACCTTGTAGAATCTGTGAAAACGTGAATAATTTTAACAAAATAAGAGAGATCATTCAAAATGCATGTTATGTTTTATTTTTTATTTAGTACTGTCCTGAGTAAGATATTTGACATAAAAGATGATTCCATATAGTCCACAAAAAAAAAAAAAATAAATAAATAAAAAATCTGAAATTATTAAAATAACCCCCTGCCAAAGTTTGGGTTACCTGGATGATCTAGAACTTTTGTTGTTGTTGTTGGTTGTTCATGAGTCCCTTATTTGTTCTAAACAGTTAAATTGAGCATTGTTCTTCAGAAAAATCCATGTCCTGCAGATTCTTTGGTTTTCCAGCATCTTTTGCATATTTGAACTCTTTCCAACAATGACTGTATTATTTTGAGATCCATTTTTTCATGCTGAGGACAATTGAGGGACTCAAACACAACTATTACAGAAGGCTCAAATATTCACTGATGCTCCAGAAAGGAAACATGATGCATTTAGAAAACTTTTGAACAGGATGAAGATTTTTTCTTTTTTTGTTGAAATATCTTTTTATCCCCCCATTTAGTACTGCCCTTCAGAAGCAACAGAAGATACTTGCATGTTTTCCGGAAGACAAATTAAAGACAATTTACCTTGATCAATTGTCCTCAGTGTGAAAAGATGGATCTCAAAATCGTACAGTCACAGAACAGTACAGGTAACCACGCACAGTATTAAGAACCAAGGGTTCACAAACTTTTGCAGGGGGTTATTTTTAATAATTTAAGCATTTTTTTTTCTTGTGGACTATATGTAAACATCTTTAATGTAAAATGTCTTACTCAGGACAGTACTAAATAAAAAATAACATGCATTTTGTATGATCTCTCTTATTTTGTTAAAATTATTCACATTTTCACAGATTCTGCAAAGGGGTTCGCAAACTTCCGCTTAACACTGTATTTGTTGAACACAATTTTGGACTGTTTTCACTTGTATCTGTTCACATTTTCCTGATTTATGTAAAACACCTTGAACAAAGCAATATTATGGATTATGGTTTTATATTTTAATGGGGGTTTGAGTTAAAAACATCTTAATCATGGATTTGTTTCTTACAAACATACAGATTTTCACTTCTCAAGACATTAACTAATGGACTGGAGTGGTGTGGATTACTTGTGTATTTTTATGATGTTTTTATCAGCTGTTTGGGCTCTCATTCCGACGGCACCCATTCACTGCAGAGGATCTATTAATGAGCAAGTGATGTAATGCTACATTTCTCCAAATCTGATAAAGAAACACACTCATCTACATCTTAGACGACCTAAGAGTAAGTACATTTTGCAGCTAATTTAATTTTTTTAACTAAGTTGCGGTTCCTTTGCAATTAGTTGAGTAAAATTGATTCAGAGTAAATCCTACAAGTTTTTTTTTTTTAATGTAGGAACCGTATTTGATATCTGAGAGCCTCTGCTTATTATGAAAATAATCTATGTGATGATTTAACAATGATTATTTTTATTCAACAAATGTTGATTTAACAATTATATTATTATTATTATGTTCCACAAAAAATCTACCAGTATAAAGGTCCAACACGAGGGTGTGTAAATGATAAAAGTGTCTTTTAGCTGAACTACTTCATTAAATGGGTCATGGTTTTGATTTGGTTTGAATGTTTTAAATACGTTTGTCAGCAGTGAGCTTAGAAAACACGACCCAGATTTCAGTTGTTTGGGATAGTTAGAAACAATTAGCACAAATGTAAAACATTCATAGTTTTACTAGTTTTTTCCAGCTTGAAACATCAGAAGTTGTTTGAATTGCGGCCTAGCGGTTAGTACATATGCTTCGGACACATTGAGCTACGTATGGAGGAGCTACAGGTTGACGTATCCGATCTTATTCGAAAGCTTTTCTATTTTTCCACAAACTTCCGCCCTTTCACTTTCAATAAAATATCAAAAACTTCTCAAATATAAAAGCAGGGGAAAGTCTTGTCTGCAATGTGTTTTGCTTCAGAACATCAGAGGATAACCTAACAGCAAATATAATTAAATATGACATAAAAATGTGTTATGCAAAAGCACTGTAATGGGGGAAGGTTTGTTAGATTTGAAGTGATTTCAGACTGCGATAAGGATGTTTTCATTGATCGAACTGCATAACGCTGTAATCAATGCAGTGTGTATGATATCACCGAGTATCAGAACAGCGAGTCTCTCTAATACACTTAGAGGAAGCATTTAAAGAATTTTCCCCTCAAAGTATGTGTGTGTGTGTGTGTGTGTATCTGTCCGTCCTCTTTCTTTGGCTTCATGTGAGTGTATGTGTGTATCCTGGCCTCTGGAGAACACTCATCTGTGTGTTTAGTCATTTTAATGATAACCACATTCTCTCTGCTCGCCATGCCATTCATAATGACGCATGTTGTTGTTTTCAATGACCGAAATGAAACTCATATGCTTTCTGAGGCCCCCCTTGCATTTATACAATATTTAACAGCTGTGGATTCAGATAAACCCTCTTTTGAAACTCCTCATGGGCTTGTGTGTGTTGACACGGCTATTAATCATGTTATTACAATGTAATAAATGCACTTATAACAACACATAGAATAATTCTGCCTATATAACAATAATTGTGGAATCGCTGTGTCATAAAACCCGCCAATCACGCATCTAGATTCATATTACAGTAAGATGCATATTTCATCAAAGGTTTACACTTGTCTCTGTGACTAATGTTTGTGTCCGATTTAACATTTTCTATTAAAAGCAGGAGTGTTTGAATTATTAAAAGAAATGTCAGAAATACAGAAATGTCTAAATATAAATATGAAATCTTTGAACCTGCAACAAGTCTAGAATACAAAGCAGAAGCTGTATGTGAAAATCTAGGTTTGCGAAGTAAAACGGATTATAATTATATTTAATGTTATTAGCCTAATCATGCAAATGAAACAAAATCACATGGAACTCTTTAGTAAAACTTCAAATGTGGCAGAAGTTTAAAAACTCAAAATTAACTTTGTATTACAGTGATACATTTTCCAATCATGCATTTTTTTCATCTCTGTGAAAGCATCAGTTGATTCCCAATGGCCAATGGAAATTCAATTAAGAGCAGTGAAATTTGTCCCGATGTGTGTGCAATCAGACTTGATAATAAAGGCTTTTGTAGAGTAATGCTCTGACCCAAAGACCTCATTACGGATAAGTTAGGTTTTATTGTTATTGTGTGTGTGTGTGTGTGTGTGTGTGTGTGTACAGAAACACACACAGATACAAAGAAGTGAACAGGCAGACATGCAAATTCTTTGTGGTAAAAATCTGTTGCATATAGCTCATATCTCATTTTGTCAACTAAACCCAACCAACATGAGCTGAGCTAAATTTGTGCTCTATTTGCATCCGAATGCTTTAAAGTACACAAGTACATTTGCAGTTTTTGCACAAAAACTTACACTGAGCTTCATTACATCTCTATAATTAAAAAAATAAAAAGGAGAAGATATTTAAAAGAACTGTTTGCCATGAAAAGCAAACTGAACATGTCATTGCAAAATTTTAATTATTGGTTTGGACAACATTTTGGAACTTATTTGCTATGAATGGTGAACAGGCTTTATCGTTTGTCTGCAGATGTTTGTGTGAATTTGTTCAGCTGTATGTAAGTATAGCTGCAAAGAATACTTAATGTGGAAATACGTAACATGTTAGTATAGGGACTAGTTGCTTATTAGCATGCATATTACTAACATATTGGCTGTTTATTAGTACTTATAAAGCACATATTTATATCCTATGAATGTTAGTGCATATATCTTACCCAATACCTAACTAACTTAATAAGCAGAAAATTACACTCTTAATAATGGTTCTTTATTGGCATTGATGGTTTCATGAAGAACCTTGAACATCCATGGAACCTTTCAAATGCAGAAAAGGATCTATATAGTCGAAAAAGGTTCTTCAGATGTTTTAAATGTTCTTCAAAATGGTTCTTTTAAGAACTGTGCACTGAAAGGTTCTTTAAGTAAAAATGGCATCAATGCAAAAACACCCCTTTGGAGCCTTTATTTTTAAAAGTTTATTTAAACAAAAGTCGTAGTTAATGGTTCGTTAATGGCGAGAAGTGGACCTTAAAATAGTGTGACCAAAAAATACTTCACTGCAAATGTAAATTCATATTTTCAGACACTTAACTGCATGTTATTTGCAATTAAATGAAATATAGTATAAGTTTACATTAAATGCAAGAGTACTTTTGACGCATACTGTAAACAGGACTTAAGTACATCTTTAAGTACATGTAATTTCATAATTACTTCTGTTGTATTTAAAATATAGTTAATGTGCACATGTGCTGCCAAATGTACTGACAAGCATTTATGATAAACAGAAATTTAATGTAAATTCGATAACACTTTAGGGACCAATTCTCACTATTAACTACACTGTAAGAAACAATTTGTTGAGTCAACTTAAAATAATTTGTAACCTGGCTGCCTTAAAATTTTAAGTCCAGTCAAAAAAAAGTTTATTCAACTTAAAATGTTAAATTATACTAAGTGACAACTTAGATATTTGAGTTGAATCAACTTAAAATTTTAAGGCAGCTGGGTTACTTACCCATCTGTTAAGTTTAGCAAACACAAATATCTAAGTTGTTACTTAGTACAACTTAACATTTCAAGTTGCCTAAACTTAGTTTAGTTGACTGAACTTAAAATTTTAAGGCAGCAGGGTAACAAATTATTTTAAGCTGACTCAACAAATTGTGTTTTTTGTTTTTTACAGTGTAGTTGTTTATTAGCATGCATATTACTAGCATACCGGCAGTTTATTAGTACTTATAAAGCACATATTCTGCATGACCATATTCTACATCCCTGATACTACCCAATACCTAAACTTAACAACTACCTTACTATTAATAAGCAGCAAATTAGGAGTTTATTGAGGCAAAAGTCATAGTTAATTGTTTGCTAATGGCAAGAATTAGACCTTAAAATAAAAAGTGTGACCAAATATGGTTCAAGTTTACATTAAATGTACCGACAAACAAAAATTTAAGGTCAATTTAATTGAAATGTGTATGCCATGTATTTACATACATGTTTATTTGTAATTACACATTTGTAATGATTAAGTTGCAGTTTAGTACACCTAAAATGCAGGGTATTTATTTTAAATGTAATACTGAATAGCACACTATAGCTAAAAGTATACTTTAGAAATGATACTTTAAATGTGCTTTAGTAGCACTCAAAAAATATCTTGTTCAGTGAACTTAATTAAATTGAAGTAAACTTTTCCACGCAGTTAGTTCAGGTTCATACAACAAGACTGAAGCAAGTTCAATTAAACAAATAATATTAATAATTATTTGTTTAATTGAACTTGATTTAGTCTTGTTGTATGGATATAAACTAATTGAGTGGAAAGTATTCACTTAATTTAATTAAGTTTACTTGACAAGCTATTTTTTGAACATTTTGAAAAAACACATGTTGGTATGTTAGTGATAATTTCTAAGTATTTAGCAATAACACATGTGGCACATTAAGGACAGTTTAATTCATAGTTGTAATATATACCATAAGAGTTTATCAAAGAAGACTGATCTCAGAACTGGCATTAGCTCATTGCACAAATCATGAAGTCAGTGAGGCTGCCAGCACCCTAAGCATGAGTGCTACTCTTCTGCACAGTGGTAACCTCAAAACTTTTTCTAATCTCCTAACCTCTTCTAAATCTCAAAAATAACTCACCATTACATGTATAAGAACTCTAACATGTAATTTTCTTTCATTAAAAACACTTAAAATGACCATTTTTGTTAACATGTTTCCCTCTTAAGGCGACCCCATGCAAAGCTTGCTGGGAACTACACATCCACTTTTTAGTTAATTCAGCAAAAATGATTCATGTAGTCCGAACACAAAATGATTAAGCTCAATTAATTTTTACACATTTAAGTGGACTGAACATAAGGGAAATAAGTTAGGTAAGAAATTTTCCAAAATTTAGTTCTTTCTGCTTATTTTAACCAAGTAATTTCAACAAGCATTCATTTTATTTATTTATTTATTTATTTTTGAGTCGACAAAATAAGTATGCTGCTTTAAAGAACAAAAACGAATTAGGCAAAACAGACATCCACAGGGCATCCAATGCATAATTTATTCACCATTATGTTGTTCAAAACCTGTATATGATTTAGTTTTTTTCAATGGAACAAATCTTATTTTTTAAAGAACGACTACTTAGCTTTTTCCATACAATGACAGTTTATAGTGGCAATGGCCAAAAGCACCATTAAAGTGTAATTAAAATAGACAACATAATGATATGTTGTATTCCACATGTTATGAAGTGAAATGGTGCTGAAATTTAAATCATTTTTCATTGAATTTCCTCTCCACTGCAGCACAAACACAAAAATTGCATCTTTTTTTCTTCAGAAGCAAGAACAAATGCCATGTCGCTTTCTAGAAGTCAAATATGTCCCGATACATCAGATGTTTGTTTTTTTATCTGAAATCAATCATGAATGATAATTGAATGCTTCAGCTAATAATAAAGTTTCTCAAACAGGGACTTTTATGAAAGATTGTTTTATGGTTCCTTTATTACTTTGTTTTATTTTGGTCTTATTTGAAGGGTAGCTGACCAGATTTCTCCTTTTATGTTCCACAAAATAAATAACAGTCACAGGTTTGGAAGAACATAGGGGTGAAAACATATGACACATTTTTTTATTATAATATAAATTTTCCTTTAATATTTTTCTAAGTAGTTAATTACCGCACCTTCCCAAATAAGTGCAAAAACAACATTCGCACTGTTGTTATTTCATTCCTTGTTGTTGTTATTAGCACTTTCTAATAATCGGACTGTTGCTTTTTAGCGTCTGATGTTCATTTTCCTGCTATTGTCTGGCATAGATGGCCCCGGCCTCCTTAGAGCGCGTCCCTCCCACCTCCCCGAACCCCCCAGCCCTCCCTTCAGCACCAAACACACACACACACGGTCTCTTTCCTCTCCTTTTCTTCCTCCGCTTTGCAGCTTGAGACATTTGGGGAATCCTGAAACAAGTTGTTCCCGCAAAGAGGCACTGCCAACTTAGTGTAAGTAGACTCTGAATGAACAGAAGAAACAGAAGGAGTCTGTGTTTTACTAGGAGCCTTGATATTCCTGCCCTCCCGTGTTCACTCCTTCATGTCTTTTGTTGTGGACACTGACTGCGCTGGTTGGACACCGTGAGACTTTTGATTATGGACATAGAGACGCTGTAGAGCCCGACACGCTGCATGTACGCTCGACTTGCTGGTAAGTGTCTGTTTTAAGATCCCTCTCTCTTTCATTTGACAGGAAGCATCATCAAGAGCTCGCTTCAGCTCTCGAGAACTTTTCCCTCAAGTTTTGTGACATCTCGGTCCCGTCCGAGCCTTTCCTGTCAGGGTTTCTCAGGCTGTCTCTCTTCCCCCGCTGCCTGGGATCTTTCGGAGTGCCTCGACTCAGATTACTGGCTTCCTCCTGTTGTTTGCGGGTGCAGGTTTTCTCCTCCGCGCTCTGGCTCAGCGCTCCCACGCTCCAGCGCAGAGGGGAAGGAAAGCGCTGATAAGAGTTTAGGAGTCTCAGGGAGAGCGGCTTTTGTTAGCTGCCTCGGTGTGTGCGTCTTAAAAGGAGGGGAACTTTTAGCAGCATGCGAGACGTTTTCTTCACTTGTTTTGTTGTTTTTGGAGGTAACTTCTCTTTTTATGGGTGGAGGGGTGCGAAAATTGGAAACAGACCCACCCTGAATTGAAGTGAGTCAGACGGCATATGTGCATCTGTGTCAGTCTAGGACAAATAGCAGTCCCATGACTTAGAAAAGAGAAAATGAGAGCTGTCTCAAGACAAGGAAACCCTCAGGAGGTTTTAAATGGCTTGGATGGGATTTGTAATATTTTGGGTTTGGGAAGCGGAAAAGGGGATGAAGTGATGGTAAGGGATAGGGCATGTATGTTTTGGGTGGGTGGAACAAGATTGAATATCTGCTGCCATGTATGCTCTTAAAATAAAGATTCCTTCTTATGCAAGGGACCTTGAGTTGACTATAAGGGTTATTATGGGTTCCTCAGATGGGTATACTGCTATTTGGGCACTTTAACGCACCAGTAGATGTTTTCTAAAGAAGTAGATGTAAAAGCTGTCATCAGGCTGTAAAACCATAGAATGAGTAATAATTTACCGTATTTTTGCCTCGTCATGGACTTAATAACAAGAAGTGTCTTCATTGAAACCGAAAGATACATTCATTGAGAGTTTTCTCAGGATTTGATCGTTTTGTGGACATGGCAAAGCTAATGGTGGAGATTTGGGAGGAAATGCCCTCTTCTCACATCCATGAGGAAGTGGTCTTGCGGCCAGCCTTGTGATGCATTAGTCCCTCAGACTGATGTAGACGGCTGTTTCCCCAAAATCTCACGGCTGCTTGCTTTTGTCTATGTGATATGCCCATTTTAACATCGAAATTGGGAAGTAAACATGTAATATGTTGAAGTCTTTAGTTTTGAACTTTAAAGGGAGAAGCTCTGGTCATGCGTGCTGCCAGTTTCTGCTGAAGTAGTCAATGAAAATAGCATGCCATAATCCCTGAAGACCAAACCTTGGAAATTTGACACGATTGCAAGACACCCGGGCAGCTTCTGAAACCAAAGTCTGATTTGCTCTTTGCACGATTTGTGTTTTTAGAGCGATCAAGCTTGTCTCGAGTGGCCTGAGATTCCCAGGTTTCTAGTGGTGTTCATTTACACATGGATTTAAAAGCTTCTTCCTCTCATTATCCGCTCTCTGCTATACCCTTGTCTCTCAGGAGCGCCTGTGCTATTAGTGATAAGACCGAATAGCGGTAGCTTTTCCTGTCCTGAGCAGGAAGAGTTACTCTCTGGTCAGCCGCTGGCTTGTCCTGTATGCATCCTCTCATCCACTGGGAATATCACTGTAGTGTTGAGGGCAGCCCTCGGATCATCCAGCTGTTGGCAGCCGTACTGATCTGGCCGTCCATCTGGACCACCACATGCTGCAAACTGATACCGCTCTTGTTATTTAGGTAGCAAGGATACAATCAGCTTAGATGTTCACGGACCGTTACTTTTAAACACTATAACGTGTCTGCAAACAATTTCTTTTTTCCTGACAGATACTGTATGAAATATGTGTCTGGAGCAATCAGTCTGTAAACAGCACAAAAGAATCTGATACTCTTCAGCCGATCAGAAAGCTTGGAGGCCAGTGGCATATGTTTGGGGTGGGACTACCTTATTGTGCAAACAATGATAAACAAATATGTAGCTAAGGGAGTGAGTGTTAATGTGTTGCAAAATAGTGGCTAGGGTGTTTAGTGTTGTTAAGGAATCACTAAACAGTTACTAGGCTGTTCTAGATGCTTGCTAGGTGTTGTTAACTGGTTGCTTGACTGTTCTAGACACTTGCTATGTGTTCTGGATGATTGTTAGGGTGTTGTTAAGTGGTGTTCTGGGTGGATGTTTGGGTGTTGTTAGGTGGTTACTATGTGTTCTGGGTGGGTGTTGGGGGTTGCTAGTTGTTTTGAGGTGTTCTGGTGGATGTTAGGGTGCTGTTAGGTGGTTACTATGTGTTCTGGGTGGGTGCTGGGGGTTGCTAGTTGTTTTGGGCGGATATTAGGATGTTAGGGTGTTGTTAAAAGGTTGCTAGGTGTTCTAAGTAGATGTTAGGATATTTCTAGGTATTCTGGGGGAAGTCGGGGGTTCTAGCTGTATTGGGTGGATATTAGGGTGTTATTAAGTG
>JAHKKF010525896.1:0-13580 GCA_019740295.1 Labeo calbasu
AATTGAATTAATCCTCTGCGTATTTAGTGGCTCAGATGTCAGGAGTAAATGATGACTACTATGTTCATTATTACATCCAACAACAGAACACCTCAATCACTCAGTCAGAGACATTCTTGTCTACTCCTGCTCAGGCGTTGAAACAATGGCGGCTGGACTGTTCACAGCCCACTCAGGGCGAGTCTAAGGTAAGACGGCTGTGTCAATGAACTATTGTGGGAGCGGCCTGGGTTTTTGTGACATCACACAGACAAGATGCTGAGAATGGCTTAATTTGAAAAAAGGGGATATTTATAAAGATTAAAAAAATACCACTGGGTGGATTTTTATCATTATAAGGTGGTTTTGTATACACACTACCAACACACATTTATGTTCAAACAACATGTAAAAGTGAGTTTTGCATCCGATGACCCCTTTAAGAGATTTTCTCATTTTCAGAGTTTTTTGAAACTATTTAAATATGTTTATGATGTATTAGCTAATTAAATGTGCACATATGCATCTTAAATAAATTTCCAGAACAGAAATCTGAACATTGGATAAAGCCAAGTTCAAAATTCTTGTTTCATTTTGCTGACATATTAAGGTTATTTTCTTTTTATTTATTTATTTTTTTTAGAGAGAAGTTTGGATATCTCTTTTCATCACTCCATATGTCAAAAATACTGTCAAAAGGCAGAAAAAGTAACCATATTTTTAAGAATAAAATGTTATATGAATCAAGCGAATTATATATTAACAAACTCCTCTGTAAAAAAACAAAAAAAAAAAAACAAACTTTAAAATAGGAACAAAACTGGAGTTAACATGTAACTGGAGCACATACGTTCTACTGAAGTGTACTGAAGCTACTGAAGTCATTACTCATCCTAAGCAGAGGTAAGTACATTTTAGAAGGCTTAAAAATGAGCATCACCAATCAATCTCCTGCTTCAGAAACTGAAATCATGAGTAGTCTGCTAAGGAAGTGAAGCGCTTAGGAAAAATCATCATGCCAATCAACTTTGTCCTTCTGCAATCATTAAAGAGAGCTGGCTATGACAATATCTGGTTTGTCTATATTTTTGGGCAGTATTTTTGCAAGAATACAGTACATGTGTATATATATATATATAAAAGAAAAACATTTGATATTAACATTGTAATGTTTTGAAGTAACTTTTGAAGTTCATAAAGTTTATTAATGCAATACACTGTCATGTGCATATTTAGCTTTATGCTAAGCTAAAGTTCTATGCTAGTCCTTATGCACTTAGTTATTTTATGGTGAAGTTTGCCAAGATACGCCTCATTAATCTCCGTTATGCTTCTAGGGTGATTAGTAACCACTTTGTGTGTATATACACACATTATCTTATTTCTACTTTCCACTGAGTTTGAGTTTCTGTAACTCTGTACTATATTAGTAACAGTTTGAACAGTACAAACTCTTGGAAACAATGCTGAGGGTTGATTGTGGGCTGAAATGTTTCTTGTCTAGTTGACAGCAAAATGACATAGACCCTGCCAGTTGTGGACAGCGAATGAGTTGTAATCTTACAGGTAGTGTACAGGAAGACCCGAAAGCATTTTCACCCTGTCCTAATCAAACGAAGACAATAAAAGCGAGCGTCATTTTGTGCTTATTGTGAATGCCGTTAATTAGCAGAGAGCGACAGCTCAAAGAATGAACAACAGCACAAACATCATCTCGTTCCTGTTCCTCCCTTCTCTTCTAGCGCCTGTTGTCGCCCGTCACAAATCGGACATACAGAAAAGCCCAGCTAATGTCAGAGAACCGAGAGAGAGAGAGTGACACTAAATGATTTTCAAGTTGACAGGCGCAGTGCCACTGCTTTGACAGTTTTTGGTCTCACTTGTGAGGTCTCTGTTGTTGAGGATAATTGAAAGTATAACTGAGTTTTCAGAGCAGTCAGAACTGACAGAGAGAGAAGCAGAAGAAGGACAGCGAGAGAGGAAAAGTGAGTGAGAGATGTGTTATTGTCAAGATCTTGTTTTCTTCTGCTTTCATTGTAAGAAAATAATGATGTGGTCCTGCCATAGCTTGCAAAAAATGAAAATCAACCCTGTTGGAATAAAAGATGACTTCAAAGCTTTGACATTGTCAAAAGAACAAAGTAAAACAAATAGATCAACTTTGCACCTGAGGCTTTTTTTGTGCTGTGCGTGTATGATTTTGTTGCCTCGGCAGGATGGTAATCTTGACTTGGATCTGTGAGAGTTGGGAGGTTTGATACCAGGGTTGCTTAGAGGTGAGAGAGAATCACATCCTGGAGGTACTGGAAGATTCTCAGCCGGCTTCCGTGATGCCAAAAGAATCTTTTAAATAAATTTCAAAGTCATCTATAAATGACTAAAAGTCATGAAAAGTGAATTCAGCAGTTATATGCTGCCTGTAAAAAGTGCACAGAGATGACATGTTTGTTCCAGCTACTTTTCTCCTTACTGTAAGTGTCAAAAAGCAAGTCTTCTCAGAGCAACATGGTTAGACATACTTTTCAAAAACCAAAACCAAAACATCTTTACCAAAGAATAAGAAAGTAGAAGACATTAAAGCAATGATGGATCCTTTCAATGTGACAGGTTTCATCATTCAGTCACAAAAAGAATATAATGATGCTATAAATGATGTAAGACGTACAGTGTATCACATGACAAAATCTTGTAACTTATAATCCAAATTTAGAACTTATAATATACTGTATCACATGACTTGTTAGCTTTTACTTATTACTTTTACTTATACATTGTATTTTTTACTGAAAAAAAAAAAAAAAATACGTATATGAATTGTAAGTAAAATGCAAAGATTAGCTTAAGGGTTAAGACTCCTGTGATTATACAAAATAGGCATTAAGCTTTAGCTTATTAATATTGAGGTTTTATGAAAATTAAAATTGTCATACAATATAGATGGAATGCAGGTTATATTAAAACGACAAAAAGGCAGCTGTGTTTCGCTTGTAGAAACCTTTTTTATATAATATGGCTGCATCAGAATGTTAAACTATTTTTACTGAATGTGTAGGATGTGCTGAGCAAGAACTAGACAACTTTTGTTTGTTTCAACAACAGACTTTCATATTTCTGTCAACTATACAGATGGCATTCAGTTAACACAAAGCAGTTATATGTATATTATAATATATATATATATATATATATATATATATAGCTTAACAACACCTCACTAATTGGATTGTTTTATGTGAACATCTGAGAAAATGTTAAGTGTTTTATTTACTCTACAAAGTTTGTAACTTATTTGTAATTTTCGGATGTGCTTTGACATTTTTGGAATACTTTCAGCAAAGGTAAACATAAAATAAATTGAAACGGTAAAACAAACAAACTAAAGAACATGTCCTTAAAGCAAAATAAAAACTCTCATCATTCAGTCCTGTTTAATACGATTAGCTTTTGAATTTTTCATGTGAATTGGTTTAATAATAAATGTTAGGATTAAAAATTAACAGACTTCTTCCTGCTGAATAAGTGAAAGAAAAGCTGGCCCATAAAATCACCTGTGACCTAGAGTATTCACATTGACTACCATGTGCATATTAACTGATCATACTTGTTGTTTATGGTAGTTTTCTTAGTTAAAAAAAAAAAAAAACGGAAATAACCGCTTGTTCTCCCTTCATCACTCGCTCTGTCCTGCTTCAAACTTTCTCTTGGTTGTTAAACTGATTACAGATGGAAACCGAAGAACCAGGNGAAAAGCTGGCCCATAAAATCACCTGTGACCTAGAGTATTCACATTGACTACCATGTGCATATTAACTGATCATACTTGTTGTTTATGGTAGTTTTCTGTGGCATTAAAAAAAAAAAAAAAAAAAAAAAAAAAACGAAATAACCGCTTGTTCTCCCTTCATCACTCGCTCTGTCCTGCTTCAAACTTTCTCTTGGTTGTTAAACTGATTACAGATGGAAACCGAAGAACCAGGACGGGGTCAATAATTTAACGAATGGAGGGTGATATTAATCCATTTTAGTAAGACACACACACAAAATGTCAAAGGTGGGGCGTACAAAGGAATGGGTCATGTGATTCATGCTCTCTGGAGAGAATTAGTTTTATGACACATCATAATTTAATAGATTTTAAAGAAGTCAGTTTGACTCCGGCAGCAGCTTAACAGGCAGCGAAGGAGGAGTGAGATTGTGAGCAAAATGGGATATTAAATTATAGAGAATCTCAAAAGAACAATTTGTCTTTTGTGGACGTGATGCTGAAGTTTATGGAGCAATGATGGCCTGTTTATCTGAAACTGTTCTACGCTGTCTAGCAGCAGCATCAGTGTAAATGGTGGCACACTAAATTAATCAAACACGAGTAACAAAACATCATATGTTATGTCCATATTATTTTGTACTTTAAAAGGATAATAAACCTGTTATCAAAAATTGTTTAAGATCATAGTTTAGAGATTATTTGATCAACACAAAAATTAATATAACTCACACAGGCAAAAAACCCAAAAAAACAAAACAAAGAAAAATATTAAATAATGATAATATTTAAATAAATAGTCTGTTACATGCAAAATGAACTTAAAGGAATATCACACTAGCAAGTTGTG
Source organism: Labeo calbasu (assembly GCA_019740295.1). Classification (NCBI taxonomy): domain Eukaryota; kingdom Metazoa; phylum Chordata; class Actinopteri; order Cypriniformes; family Cyprinidae; genus Labeo; species Labeo calbasu. The sequence continues at coordinate 4,593 of JAHKKF010525896.1, forward strand.
ACCGTATCAGTAAGCTAGAAACAAGGCTGCATGTAATTATGACAGTGCTGATATACTGTTAGTGCCAAACATCAGCATAACCACTGCAAGTTGTGACATCAATGCACAGCTGTGGTCCAAACGGGTTTGCATAATGATCCAAATCGATTTGCATTTGATTGGACCTCTCTTTGCCGAATTATCTGGTTTCTCAGTCAGTAAAACAGATAGTAATTACCTCCCCCATGCTGTCACTGTCACACAACTTTTGGTGTCAGTTGCGTCGCTTTCATTCATAGCTCTGTACTAAATAGCACACTTGTGCACTTGTCTTGTGGATTTACAATGGCCAACGCGTCCCTATATCTTCTGTCCACAAGATGCTATAATGTCCCATTTGTCACTTTGAGTTCACGAGCGCCAGTCTTTGTGGTGCTATATGAAAACTGTGTGACAGAACTCTGCTGCTGAGGCAAGCTCCACATCAGAGTTCTACCCAACAGTCAAATTTGCATTATGTCATGAAAGGAACCATTCCAATGGTACACTTCATGTGCCTTTATGGTCAAGTGTCCGTTAAACCCAGAAGACCATAGGGTTCAGGGTGCGATTTAGGACGGGGCTAAAGTGCGGACTCTGAGGAGTGCCATCTTAAAAATAGTCCCAATGTGTTTATCAGATGCAAACTTTTGGGGGAGTAGTGTTATTTTGCACATCCTCTAATATGATCATTTTTGGATTTGGACATGCTACTTATTTTGCACAAGTAGTATTGTGAACAAGCATACAGGGCATGCACTGGAAACTATTTCACAACATGGAATGCAATGTGTATCAAGGGGGCCTCAGACTTGCGGTTCACTAATTAAACATTTTGTTTTAGCCTGCTGTATAATAGGGAAGTAGCCATATTTGGACACAAAGAACCACTTGTTTTATTCCTGAATGAATCAGTATGGTTGAACAAATCAGTTAAATTAATCATGAATGGTCTTTTGCTGCTACCTACTGATGTAAATGATGTACTGATGTGCAAAAAGGGTCACTGGATGCATTAGAAAATGCGTACTTCCCTTCTTTGCAGGTGAACAATGGTATGTGAAAAGAATAGGATGACTGAAATCATAGTATTTAATAAAAGGTAGGCAAAAAGAACCCAGATGACCTAAAGGGATAGTTTGCCCAAAAATTAAAATTACCCCCTGATTTACTCACCCTCAAGACACCCTAGGTGTATATGACTTTCTTTTTTCAGACAAATACAGTCGGAGTTCCATTAAAAAATGTCCCGACTCTTCCAAATTTTATAATGGCAGTGAATGGGGATTGAGATTTTGAAGCGCAATAAAGTGCATCCATCCATCAAAAAGTACTCCACACGGTTCTGAGGGGTTAACAAAGGCCATCTGAAGCAAAGTGATGCATTTGTGTGAGAATATTATCCATATTTAACACTTTATAAACCATAAACCATTAGCGGTTTATAAAGTTTTAAATATGGAGATTTTTCTTACACAAACTAATTGCTTCACTTCAGAAGGCCTTTATTAACCCTCCGGAGCCATGTGGAGTACTTGTATGATGCACTTTTTTGGGCTTCAAAATCACAACCATTGTCATTATAAAACTTGGAAAAGCCAGGACACTTTTTAATATAGCCCCGATTTTGTTCATCTGAAAGAAGAAAATGCTTGAGGGCTTGAGGGTGAGTAATTCATGGGGTAATTTTAAATTTTGGGCGAACTATCCCTTTAATACTTCCGGCGAGATTCTTAAAGTGCCCCTCTTATGGATTTTTAAAAATTACCTTTCATGCAGTGTGTAACACCGCTCTAAGTGAAAGAAAGCATCCTGTAATAAAGTAATTGTGTTTCAAAAGAAAGAGTCGATTCCGAGTCATGTAAATGAGTCGGTTTTAAAAACAAATCTTTTTCTGTTTCAAGATGACGTCAACTTGAAACATTAGCATATTCCCCGCCCACTTGTTGCGTGCACAGGCCCGGGAAAACCGAACCCCCCGCCCCCCTTTCCTCCCTCAAACACAGCGGATTCCTTTATAGCAGGGGTCTCCAAACTTGATCCTGGAGGGCAGATGTCCTGCAGAGTTTAGCTCCAGCTTGCCTCAACACACCTGCCTGGAAATTTCAAGTATACCTATTAAGACCTTGATTAGCTGGTTTAGGTGTGTTTGATTAAGGTTGGAACTAAACTCTGTAGGACACTGGCCCTACAGGACCTGCTTCATAGCATCATGTCAAGAAGACACTGTGCTCTGCAGTGTGAGGGTAAATCCATTGTTGAAAAACTCCCATCTCATTTTCTCCTCCAACTTCAAAATCATCTTACATCGCTGCAGAAGTACCGACCCAGTGATTACAAAGTGAACGTGCAAGGAGGGTCAAACACCCTTTACAAAAAAAGGGTGAAAAACAGCAATGTAGGATGATTTTGAAGTTGGAGGAGAAACATGAGATGGGAGTTTTTTGAAATACCCTAACTGTCTTGAACCAGAGTGTGGAATTGAGCTAAACAAGAGGAGCATTTGTGGTTAGAAAGTGTGTAAATATTAATTTTTTAAGAAAATGACAGATCGTTTAGCTAGATAAGACCCTTATTCCTCGTTTAAACCCCTCTGAAGCTGCGCTGAAACTGCATTTTTAACCTTCAATCCATTGAGCACCACTGAAGTCCACTATATATATATATAAAAAAAACATATGAACATATTGAATGACATGAGGATAAGTAAGTTATCAGGACATTTTCCTCTGTGCGCTTGTAGGTCTCTGGCTAACTGACTAACAGCAATATCTGTTCGCTCACAACTGTGTAGAAATGTGTCGATGAATAGTGGATGTCTGTTGTCGTTATTACTTGGAGTTATGATAAAGAATAGAGCAATACGTTGGTGTACAAATTGCAGTGCTTTATCAATACGTTTCTGCGTTGGGCACATATACCATGGCTGTTTGGGTGTTTACCACTGAGCTGTGGGTTAGAGTAATGGTGATGGGCATTTTCGTTTCCGAAATGCGCTACATGCAGTAGACCAATCACAACAGACTGGGTCATCGGACCAATCATGGCAGATTAGCTTCACGCAAAGGAGGAAATGGATCGTTGAGCAAATAAGGTAAAAATAAATGAATATTATAAGACAATGAAAATGTTTTTTAACCTTGCATGCATTTAACCTTTGGGACTTTGGCACTGAAGCAACCCAACTGATGCTAGTAAGTCACATTATGCATGTAGCATGTTCAGATTATATTTGTACCACACACATTTACACTATATTGAGTATACTTTTTAATGCTCGTGAAGTAATTATTCAAAAGAAGTACCTAATCAGAGAGTATGCAGTTTGGGATGCCACCAATAATGCACAGGCTGACATTCTGTCTGGAACACACAAACTCCATCGGAGTGATACAAACAGTGAAAAAGTGCTGTTAGACCTTTATATCAGCACTCTTGGAATGCCACTAGACCAATCAGCCTTCAAAGACTGCAGCAGTTATAAATATATGCATGGGTGTGTAAAGAACACGCACAAACACACCACAATTTATAAGTTTTTTTCATATACAAAGTCATCAAAATAAACCATTATCAAATCAACTCAGACCCCAAACTCAGTCAGCAGCAATGCTGATGTATGCAGCAACGAGAACACAGAGGGCACCATCCCAAAGTCACATAGTACTCCAGGGTTTGCGCCGAACAAGAACAGCCGATTGAAAGGCTTCTCAGATTTCCACAGAGGCTCTAGCCTTTTCCACCCTTTCCCTCAAAGCCTCTTTTTCCCCTTTCCCCTCAAAGATAACAGGGTCGGAGAGCTTTGTTTACTGTTTTCTCTCCCCTGTTTAATTAGTTAAATGAGAAGAGGGTTCATTTTTGGATCCGTATACTGTATATTCATGAAGGGCGCCAGGCTGTGACTCTAACTAGGGAGTGCCATGGGGGCTTGAAGGCATTTATTGGTGTAAACCCTGTTGAGTTCATTAACATCCACACAAACAAGTGATTATTAACCTGAAAATCTGTGCCACACATCCCCTGAGCCTCCAAATCTCCTTGCCAGCTGATGCCTTTGTGATTAGTTTGTTATTACATGTTTGTAACCGCTTTCTGTGTTCCACAATTTGGGGCTAGGCAGAAGGTCATCTGGCTGCTCGTATTTTATTAAATTATTCCTGTTCCCCATTATATCTGGTAATTATTGCACATTAATTAAGTGACAGATGATGTTCAGCAATGCGAGCAGGGATTTGGTAGACTGTCGATAAGCAGGCAAACAGATATGTTTGTTATGCTCCTCAAAATAAATCTGTTCTCATGGCTTTTGGAAGCCAGTGTAACAGCTATTGCGAGTTATCCTCAAGTTGTGCAAACTTTTCAGAGTGTCCAGTGCTCAGTCGGTATCATCATAAGCTGTTTATGGAGTCTTGTAAGCTGCGGTAAGTTGCATATTCATCCTGGCTGCTTTGGTACCAGGTTCCATCAAAGAGTTGATATGGTTGTGTGAAACTGCTTTAATATGTCCACCTCGCTAAGCTAATTTGTTCTACATCGTGTTTAGGATTTTCATGCAGCTCTAAAACGAGGTCACCTTTTTCTGCTGGTTTCTGTGCTTGATGTGTGGTACCAGTTTATTTGCTTGTGGACAGTTCCATCATTTCTACATATAGCTTCAATTTTGCTCAGTGTGCTGAGTTTTGCTTCAGTAGTTTCGTGTGCCGAAAGAAGTTGAGGATGAAGGAAGGCACTGAAATTCACAGTCATGTCAAATTCTCAGTGAATTTAATTACAGCATGTTTCAGATGCCAGTGTGAATGAGAAAACTGGAGTAAATATTTAAATATGACCTCTTTGCTATCTTAAACAAGACACCTCTGGCTGAATAAAAACTCCTTGTCCTTGATATATATATAGATAGATAGATAGATAGATAGATAGATAGATAGATAGATATAGATATCTATTTGACGTCTGCATTTACATCTGGAAGACGTATTTCTTAGATTGTTTGCTCATCTGCAATACGTCTATAGGACGTTTCCTATCAGATGTTAAATAGACATCTATTACATGTCTTTAAGATGTTTATGATTTAGAATGTATGTAAAACTGACATCTTACAGACATCTGGCAGATGTTTTTACACACAGCAGATGCTTTCCAGATCAAGTGATCTTTAACAGATCTTGCAGACTTATGTTAAACTGCTTTAAATGACTTTTTTCCACATCAATCCAAAATCCACACACCATAATGACAAAGCGAAAACAGAATTGTCACAACTTTGTTCTTCATAACTTCACACCTTGTCTTAGTTGAACACTGTCACAGGCTCAGGCCTTTTTGGGTATGATCTGACAAGTTTTGCACATCAGCATACGGCAAAGTCTGCCATTCCTTTCCTCACATCTTCACCTCTCAAGCTCTGTCAGCTTGGATGGGGGCAGACACACATTTTCAGGTTTCTCCAGAAATATTTCATTGGGTTCAAGCCCAGGCTGTGGCTGGGCCACTCAAAAACATTCACATAGTTGTCTATAAGCCAGTCTTGCTGTGTGCTTAGGGTTGTTGTCCTGTTGAAAGGTGAATCTTCTGTCCAGTCTGAGGTTCTGAATGTTTTGGACTGGGTTTTCAACCAAAGCCTTTTGCATCAATTGGTCAGTTTGGCCAGGAGGCCAGCTTTAAAAAGAATCCTAGTTGTTTTAAACTTCTTCCATTAAGGTATTTTAGAAATATTTACGTGTGTGTGTGTGTGTGTGTGTATTCATATTGTTGTGTGATTTCTATTATTTATAAATATAAATATTTATATATGCACAGTATGCACATTATGTAAACAAACTTTTATTTTGGATATAATTAATCACGATTAATCGATTTGACATCCCTAACGTGTGTGTGATATATCGATTATTTACATCTTGGCTATAGGTGCCATATTTGATTTGAGTCACACCATACTTGTATGGCGTTAGACCAGGCTTTAGATTATTCCCCAGGCTTTAGATTACCCCATTATAAAATCAGTTTTAACATTAGATCAACTATGCATTTAATGCCACTGTATTTTCATTCTTTATTAATAAACCACCATGTAATGTGGCCATGATTCATGATTACATGAACACATCTGTTTAGGTTTGCTGATTAATATTGTTTTGTGTGCAACTACATGTCACTGTTACCAGCAGGGTGCTTCAAATAATAAATAAGATGTAAATAAAAGATCATTTCCATATTCAATTAGCATAGACAATTATCATTCAATTAGTTTTGACTTTCAACAAGACATATTAATTTGGGAAGCACCTACATTACATGCAGGTTCAATCAGTAACAATCAAAGAGCAACAAACCTGCTATGTTTAATTTATTGTGTTTCGTCGACAAGAAAATGAGAGGGCCACTTATGGAAAATATCCTTCAAAATCCATCTCCTTTAAACCTCCTCAAATATCAAATGCAAGAGGCTTCTCATATTAATAATTTTCAAATGTAGGGATCAAAGAGAAGCAAAAAGAAGAGCTTTTATAGCTCATCCAAATTGCACAGGAAATTGGGCCTGATGGGATTCCCCTCCATTTCATGAATAGGAAAACATAGTTTTGTGTTTGACCCTATAAGAGTGAAAAAGAACGGAGTTCCGGTGCTCTATATATGCTGATTATTAAACACATACGGTATCTGCCATCATATGGCAAATATTTATCAGACTTGATGGCTATAAAATATTTATGTTCAGCTGCAGAGCGCAGCACAGCTACAATCTACCCTCTGTGTACCTAATAATGGAAAGAAGAGGCATAGTAAACGATTGGGCAAAAGATGAGCCACCTTACCAGCACACAATATGTGGAGCTGCTATTGTTAGAAAGGTGAAACGTATCCCAAAGGCTCCGATGATTCCGACATGAACTTTTGTCCCAGTTATTCAAAATGCCGCAATTACTTCAGCCTTAAAATACTGCAGACTCATTCTTCTCTCTAGACAGCTGAAAGTCGAACCACTCGCATCAAACTAACAAGCGCATCAGTAGTGTCAAGTTGCATCGGATGATCCAACACAACAGTCCTGCGGATTACTCTAAGCTGATTTGCCCTTAATTTACACTTCACCAGCTGTGGTAAACCAAAATCTCTCTTCTCATGCATGGCTTCCTCCATGCCTCGGCCCCTCATATCAGTGGGGTCTTGGAAACCACTGAGAGTGCTGATGGGTCAAAGATGATACAGAATATTGCAGCTGGAATGTATTTTCAGAATTGTGTTGGAGTCCAAACCGGCATAAATGGCCTAAGTCTTTCTTCCGTGCTATTTGGAAACCTTTTTTCTGACTATACAGACAAGATGATATATCTTCAAAGTTTCCAATTCGTTTTTAAGCTAGTATAAGGTTTAAAATGAAGGGGGGGAAAACTCTAAACTGGTCCATGCAATCTTGTAGATGTAACTGATTTAAAGTGAGCCTACAATGAAGCCCTAGGGATATGCTGGAACATAATCTTTTTACCATAGTTGTACTTTATGAAAGTTATAAGAAACATACACTTATTTTCCTCTTCTCCAAAACTATTGAGGATTGAGTGTGTTTTACTTCTCATATATGTCATGATACTTCAGTGGAGTTGAATTGTTCTTGGAAGATTTGTTCTGATACGTAAGACTAACAAAATCACCCTCGCTCAACTTTTCCTCCTGTAATGAACAGTGTTGTGAGTAACGCATTACAAAAGTAATGATGTTACAGTAGTTTATTACTTTTTGCTGTAACGCAGTAATATAACGCATTACTAACAAAAATTGGGTAATATTATTACTCGTTACAATCTCATTAACGCAAAGTTACAACAACATATTTTAACAGCACCAGAGAAAAAAATCTGTGTAAAATAATTTGTCTATTTCCTGTTGCTGGAATTCGATGGTTAAGATGACTGCCGACGGATTCTACATTTGTGAGATGAACACACTCCCGTTGTATTTATTTCATCAGAGAAAAGAATAAGAATGTATAATCAGGTGTAACATATGTGCGACACCAAACTCTCAACAAGGAGAAATAGCACGAATAACTCACACATACAGCACTGCAAACGTTGCAGCCTGTTCATTATCAGAATAAAATACAGTCAACCAAACATATAGGGGAGCGCGGGGCACAACCTAACTCTTTTTGAATCTCTCAGTTTGTGTAAATCCACGTGGGGTTCAGAGTATAATTTTTTATCCACGTTATTTTCACACTTGTCTCGTACAAATATGTAGCTTTGTTTCAAGATTACAGTGATTACCTGTTTTGTTATTTACCTCAAAAGAAAGGAAGTGAAAAGTGACAACATGCCCTGTAGGTGGGGTACATTGTAACATGTGAGGGGCACGTTGTAACATGACCATATGACAGCTTAAAATGTTGTCTGATCGAAAAAATATACACGACAAACTAAAATATTTTGTCAATAAAATAAAATGATTACATTTTTCAAATAAAATAATGACGTTTTTTAAGAATTAAAAAAATGTCTAATTTTTGAAGTTCACAATGAACACACTGCAACCATGAGTGGGACGGCTATGATCGCAAAACACATCTATACAGTATAGTTGAAAACAATGTGCGAAAATAGATGAAACACATTCAGACATTAAGAAAACACAAACCCTCCTCCAAACACAGCTCTCATAGAACACAAGACACATAAACAAGCCAAAATGCTTTACATTTCTTGAAATAATAATTTTATAATGTTATAGTTTAATAATAGCGGGGCAGATTGTAATGCAGTGTTACAACTTTCCCCATCAGCGCAACTCGAATATAAAAGTGGTTTGTGTCTTCTGATGGTTTGCCAAGCATTAATAAACTATCTAAACTGATAAATAACAGATTTTCAGATTAAAATAATAGCAGATTTGTCTCATTTTGAATGAATACTAAAAACTGAGATGAAAAACTTACTTCAGCCAGAAATTTACTTTTACTATGGTAAA
>JAHKKF010525898.1:0-10519 GCA_019740295.1 Labeo calbasu
TGTTTAGTGTACAAATATATACAAATGTATACACAAAATATACTCAAAAATGTAGTTTTTATTTTATAGTTTTTTTTTTTTTTTTTTTACATATTTCTTGAAGTAGTATTTAATATTTCTGTAGTATTTTATTGATTATTTATTTATTTACTTGTTTGCTGAACCAGTTAAAGTTTATTCTAAATATTATTTGTTCGAAATAGTTAGATAATATTCTAAATATTATCTAAATATGAAAGCATTAATTTCTTTAAAGTTTTGTTTAGTGTACAAATATATGCAGATTTACACAAAATATACACATAAATAGAAGTTTATTTAAGTGTCCTTTTATAAAAAAATTTTTTTTGAAGTTTTGTTTAGTGTACAAACATACAAATTTATACACACAATTTTTAGTTTTTTTGTGATATAGTATTTTATTATTTGTATTATTTTTTAAAATATTTTTAAGTTCTTTATTTTTTTGAGTATTTCATTGATTATGTGAATCATGTATGTATGTAATTTTATTTATTTATTTGTTTGCTGAACCAATTAAGTTTTAATATTAGTGGAAACAAAAAAAAGGTAATTTTCTTATTAATAAAATAAAATAAAATAAAATAAAATAACTTTCATTTATGGAAATTTATGTTGTGTTTTATATTACATTATAATATTTTATTTTGTAATGTATAATAATTTGTGTTCATTGTAGTACTTTAGTAATCATATATAATTATAATTTATGTATAATAAAATACTATTTATTAAAAATATTATTTGCTGTATTATATATATACATATAATATAGTAGTTAATTTATTTATTTATTTGTTTATTTATCTATCTATTTTTTTTAACCAATTTTGTTCAAATATAAGTGCAGATGTTTGTCAAAAATTGCTAATTTTCTTAAAATGCTAAAAAATGTGTTATGACCCATATAATGTAAGTCTTGTATGTTGTTATATAATTTAGTTAAGAGTTTTTGCCTGTTTGTTGATCCTGGTTCAGTAATTGCAGTAGTATATTAGTAAACCTCTTCAGCTTTGGCATCCTCGTTTCGTCTGCTGTCGCAGCTCTTAATTCGGCATTATTTGTTTTCGTTGAGTCTAATCTGAACGGAGGTCAGTTTTGAGGATGTTTCTCCACTGATGAAGGAGCCGTTTCCTATAATCCCGTCTGCGGAGGTGCTTTTCCCTGCTTCCTCGTTCTTAGGATTGGTCTTTTGCAGATTTGTGATGTTTTAAATCATTTGTAAGCCGTTAACATTGCATAAGCGTTCTAATCCTGAGGATAAATGTAAAACAGATCAATGGAGCAACGGTTTTGGGCCTCCTGCGGTGGAGCGTCTTGAGCGTCTCAACAGCGTCTGTGGGGTCAGACTGAGGACACACACGCTCCTCGTCTTCCGTGCTCACTGTCCTCACTAGACCTCGTTCTGTTCAAGTCCAGTCGTATTTGTTTGCATTTTTTTTTTTTTTTGCATATATTTATTTTCGTCTACCTCCTCTTCTTTTGTCCTCTTTTCTTTCTCTGCTTCCTCTTCCTTGTCTTTTTTTTTTTTTGTATAGCTGTCCTTCATCTTATTAACTTGTTGTTGTTGTTGTTGTCATTTTCTTTATCTTCATCATTATCTTGCTACTTTATTCATCATCTTCCTCATCTTCTTTCTTTTTCATCTTGGTTCTTCGTNCTGAGGACACACACGCTCCTCGTCTTCCGTGCTCACTGTCCTCACTAGACCTCGTTCTGTTCAAGTCCAGTCGTATTTGTTTGCATTTTTTTTTTTTTGCATATATTTATTTTCGTCTACCTCCTCTTCTTTTGTCCTCTTTTCTTTCTCTGCTTCCTCTTCCTTGTCTTTTTTTTTTTTTGTATAGCTGTCCTTCTTCATCTTATTAACTTGTTGTTGTTGTTGTCATTTTCTTTATCTTCATCATTATCTTGCTACTTTATTCATCATCTTCCTCATCTTCTTTCTTTTTCATCTTGGTTCTTCGTAGTCGTCTTCCTTATTTTTTTTCTCATCTTACTCTTCCTCATCCTCTTGTTTTTGTTATTCCTCTTGTTCCTCACCATTGCCTTTCATCATCTCATCATATCTCTTTCACACCTGTCTTTCTTGTCATTTATGTGCTTATGATTATCTTCATTGTCATCTTGATTTTGTTGTTGTTATTCTTCTTTCTCATTATTTGCTTTCTCTTCCTGTTTTTATTCACCTTCTTCATCTTTTTCTTATTCATCTTGTTTCTCCTTGTCTTCGTTCTCATCTTCCTCATTTTCTTCCTCCTCCTTTATTGTTTTTTATTGTTCTTTTTTCTCTTGTTTTTGTTGTTATAGTATAAATATATCAAATACTAAATACCAAATTATTTAAATGTATTTTTTATTTATGTATTTAAATAATAGTAATAGTAATAATAAATTGTTAATGGTGACATTTTTAAAATACTTTTATTTTTTAATATATAAAATTTGTTATTTACATAATTTATTTATTTGCATATAATTATGATAATATTAACATTAATAATAATAATAAATGTTGTAAATGATGACATTTTTCAAAAACTTTATTAATATATAACTTTTTTTTACATCTTTTTTGAATATCAAATACTAAATACTAATATATTTAAATGTATTTTTTATATATTTAAATAATAATGATAATAAGTTTTTAATAATGACATTTTTAAAATACTTTTATTTATTTGCATATAATGATAATAATATGAACACTAATAATAATAATAATAATAATAATAATAATAATAAATGTTGTAAATTATGACATTTTTAAATGCTTTCATTTTATTAATATAGAAAATGTATTTACATATTTTTTATTTATTTGCATATAATGATAATATTAACACTAATAATAATAATAATACATGTTGTTAATGTTTTAAAAATATTTTATTAATATATAAATTTTGAATATCAAATACTAAATATGAATATTTAAATGTATCTTTTTTTATATATTTAAATAATAATAATAATAATAATAATAATAATGGTAAATGTTGGTAATGATGACATTTTCAAAATACTTTTATTCCTCCTCTTCTTCATAATCTAATCATTTTCCTCTTCCTCATTATCTTCTTGTTCCTCTTCCCACTTTTCTGACTTTTTTCTTGTTTTTATTTTTATTATTTTTCATCTTCCTTATCCTTGTCATTTATTTTTATAATCTTCCTCATCTTGTTTTTGTTGTTCCTCTTCTCATTCTCATATTTCTTCTTCTGCTTCTTGATATTTTCATTTTCCATCTTCCTCTTCATCTTTGTCATCTACTTCCTAATCATTTTCCTCCTCTTCTTCTTCTTCTCCCTCATCTTCTTGTGTTAGTTATTCTTATTCTTTAGTCTTGTCATCTTCTTTTTTGTCTTTGATTTCAGCAATAATTCTCAAGGCAATTTTTGTCAGTCTGCTGTGAGCAATTCCCTTTATTATGCATAATCTGTAGTTCTTCATCTTTTTGTGAACACACTTGATAGTTTTGTGCAGTAAAACTGATTGTTTAGTCTAATGTTTGTTGAATATATTCCTATCACATTCCTATAAAGGGAAGGAACCTATCCTTCCTTATCATCATGATTAACAAAGTTTAGATCTTTCAGTGCATCATTTTGCAGTTTGCATAATAATCATAAATAATCCTGTTCTGTCTTTGCATCCACTCCACATTGGTTGCCACAGTGTTAAATCATTTATCATAGCTGTAAGTCGTTTGATGCATTTGTCCGCGGATGATGAGAGTGATATAAATATGATCTGGTGGCAGACATGGATAGAAAGTCAGCCATGAGGTCACGCAGACTCCGTGTCATTGCTCCGCTTCCTCTGGCAAATGTGTCATGAGATGCGGATCATTTGCCCGGCCAACATTTCAGCGCGCTGCCTGCGTCCTCATTGGCATAGTCGTAAAAATAGACGGGGTCTGAGCGGCCCATGGGAGGTTTGGAGGCACACAGACACCGAAATGGGAAAAGAGACAGAATCGCCGTCCACAAAAATATATCAGAGGGTTCAAACAACAAGATTTGAACTCTGGGCAAAGACATAAAACAAACAAACAAACAAATAAATAAAAAAGTACAGCCTCAAACTTCAGTTTTATAATCCATAAAATGGCTAAAATTATCGTTCTTTGGACACAACCAGTAGCATCATTTTATCTTCATGTCTTTTCATAGTTTTTATAATAATAATAATAATAATAATAAAATTAATAACAAATTGTTATTAATGGAAAAAAAAATACTATAAAATACTAAAAACTAATATACTAAAATGTATATTTTATTTATATATTTTAATAATAACAATGATGATAAATGTTGTTTATTGATGACGTTTCTAAAATACTTTATTTATTAATATATCAAATTTATTTACATATTTATTTATTTGCATGTAATGATGGTAATAATAATAATAATAATTATTATTATTATATTTAAATGTATAAATAAAATATGAATTAAGCTGTTAGTGGAAAAAATACTATCAAATACAAAAAAATATGTATTTTAATGTATATTTTATTTATATATTTTAATAATAATAATGATGATAAATGTTGATAATGATGACATTTTTAAAATACTTTTATTTATTAATATATAAAATGTATTTACATATTGACTTATTTGCATGTAATGATGATGATGATAATAATAGCGCTAATAATAATAAATATTATTATTATTATTATTATTAATAATAATTATATTTAAATGTATAAATAAAATATTTATTGGTATTTAGTTTTTAATAGTATTTAATAATTTTTCTGTTTCTTATTTATAATAAATCAAATAATAATAACAAAGTAAATTAATACTAAAAACTAATGTTTAAATGTTGTTAATAATAATAATAATAATAATAAATGTTGCTAATGATGACATTTAAATTACTTTTATTTATTAATATATAAAATTTGTTATTTACATATTTATTTATTTGCATATAATGATGATAATAATAACACTACTACTACTACTAAAAATAATAGTAAGAGTAATAATAATTATAATATTTAAATGTATAAATAAAATATACATTAGTATATTAGTATTTATTTTCTTATAATTTTTCTGTATTTCTAATTTATAATTAATGAATAAATAATAATAATAATAATAATAATAGGTTTTCAACCTATTATCTATTAGATTGTTCAGCTATTGTCATGCTGTTCATTATCATGGATAATAATTTGGATAAATTCAAAATTAAATTAAATATATGTATAATGGAAGTCTTAAAATAACAAAAAAATAAAAATAAATAAAAATAACTACCAAAATAATTGATATTCCTGTTGCGTGTTGAGCTTCCATTAAAGTTGCATTACTGTAAACGGTGAGACGTGTTAGTTACCGTCGTGTGTTGATCGACATCATGCATAGAGATGTTGTCCATAGACATTAAGATGAAAATAAAAAAATAAGCATTCTGTATAATCATTCACATTCACATTAATGTGTTAGTATGCGATTAGTTAACTGCACTTTTCAAAGTCAAGCAGCCTCCATATACCAGGAGAAGTAGACAGGACGTGACAGTTCTGGGCTAGACGGCCATGATTTTTTGGCATCTTTCCCTCTTTTACTCTCTCACGTCTCGTTCTGGATTGCATACAGCTTCCACACCCCGCCAGTTGTTGATTTCCCAGCATGCACCCTGAACGCCCACAGACAGACTGGTGATGGGTCGTAACTCACCATAACCCACCAAAACACTTCACTGCTGGTGCAGCCGTCACATCTTTGGTTCTCTTTACAGCATCTAGTTTTGTCTAAGATGAGCAGTTTATGAAAACGTTACGAGCCGATGAATGAAACTGAGCGTTCATGATGCGATCTGGGAGCAGACATGGCTAAAGGCTCGTTCGGCTCAACAGAAACGACAGGGTTAGTTTTTACAAACCAGAGCTGACAGGATGATGCTGCTCATAGCTGGTTTACTTGTTTTCATCCGAGTATACAGCACGCATCTCTTTCCAGAACATTTTATTCTCTTTCATACATATTCACTGGGCAAATCTGGTTTTTGGTGTCAAAAATGCTGCATGTGTGTTGCGAGTTTAAAATAAAGTTTGAGGGTTTCTGCTCACCAAAGCTGCATGTATTTGATCAAAAATACAGTAAGAAATGTGAAATATTATTACAATGTAAAATAACTCTTTTCTATGTGAATATCTGTTAAACTGTCATTTATTTCTGTGATCAAAGGTGAATTTTTCAGCAGCATTACTCCAGTCTTCAGTGTCACATGATCCTTCAGAAATCATTTTAATATGCTGATTTATTAATTAATAATATTTAATAATAATTGTTATAATTAATGGTTTTTAGATTTTCTGTTTTCACTTCATTTGTAAAGTTTTAGAATTTTTTTTTAATGTCTTAGTAGTTTTTCATTTTTTTTGTTATTTTTTTGTGTTTTAATTATTTTTAGTTATTTTACTACTTTAATAAAAAAGAGGAATGTTGTTTTGCCAACTAGCTGAAATATAATAAAATAAGTTTTAATTTATTTTTATAATATATTTAATATAGTAAATATAAATGTATAACAATTCTCCACCTTCATTCATTTATCATTTAATTTAGTGTCATTGATATACTATTTACATCATTTTTTTTTGTTAATAATGCTAATAATTAATAATAATTGTTAATAATTAATCTTTTTAGATTTTCTGTTTTCATTTTATCTAAAAATAAAAATTTTGTTGTTTTTGTCATTTCTATTTTTTATATGTTTTAAGTAGTTTTGTCATTCTTTTTAATTTTTTTTATTAATTTATTTGTATTAGTTTTAGTCTCTTCTGCTCACCAAAGCTGCATTTATTTGATCAAAAATACAGTAAAATGTGAAATATTATTACAATGTAAAATAAGTGTCTTCTATTTAAATATATGTTAAAATATAATTTATTTCTGTGATCAAAACTGAATTTTTCAGCGTCATTACTCAAATCTTCAGTGTCACATGATCCTTCAGAAATCATTCTAATATGCTGATTTGCAGCTCAAGACACATTTCTGATGATTAACAATGTTAAAAACAGTTGTGCTGCTTCATATTTTTGTGGAAATGGTGACATATTTTATTTTTCAGAATTCACAGAAAAATCGAAAGTTCAAAAGAACAGCATTTATTTGAAATAGAAATATTTTGTAACATTATAAATGTCTTTACTGTCACTTTTGATCAATTTAATGCATCCTTGATGAATAAAAGTATAAATTTCTTTTAAAAATGCTGCAGTGCTGAATTTGCTTTTTCTTTTCCCTTTTTTTATTTTTTAACATTTTATACAGTTTAGAATGACATGAAGGTGCATAAATGAATTTTCCCTTTTGCAAAAAAGCTGTCTGTCTGAATTTGTGTACAGATACAGTATTTCCCGCGTTTATTTCCTGCTGTTAATGTGGCTTGTAATATCTGTGGGTGAGATTTGCCTCATGACCGCCTTGATTTTGGCTCAAGAGCACAGAGCGCGGGTAACCCGAACTGAACCCATCTCTGGACCTGTAGACAGCATCCCACCCGCAGGTCCGGACGGAACGCATCTCTGTTTGGGTTTGTGGTCCCCACAGTGACTTTGACTTCCGTCCCGTCGAGTCTTTTCATCGTCACCCGCTCTGAGCCGCCGGCCCATCTGAGGAGGGGCTGAAGGGGGTTTGTGGGAGGCGGCCGCATCCAGAACCGCCACTTCGGATCAGGCTGCCGGCCTGGATTGAGTCGGGAGGTTCCCCACACAGACGGGTCCATGAGTTCACAGCGTGCCAGTCGGAGCTGCGTCTCGGGCCCGATCCGCTGCAGCTTTGCGCTTTAACCGAGTCGGGCTGTGTGTGTTAACTTGAGTTTGCATTAGAGTATGCAGGGAAATAGCGTGCTGTGTGTTTGATATGGGGCAGGTGAGTTGAAGGCGTGGATTTATAGTCTGTAATTAGAGCGGAAAATTCATTTCATGTTTTTTTTTTCTTACAGGCACCGTGAATCCGTTGACCTCTCGGAAAGAGACGAAGCCTCAGACTGACCAGCAGACGTTTGGGACGGACTTACTATCAGGTGAGTTCAGTCTCTGCTTTATGTATTAAATTAAGCATTAGCGGAGTTGTGACGTACATAATAAGATTGAGTTCACAGTGCAGATTATTGTAGTTAAGAACTGCCCACTTACACACAAGAGACTGACTGACCTGCCAGTGTCAGTTTGCTTGCTTTTATGTTAAATCTTGTAAAATGGATTAAATGGCAATAATAGACTTGCATGGAAAATATCATGTCCATGCACATTTATTTTTGTGTCATTTATAGAAAGAGGGTTTTATTTTCTTATTGTTTTTATTTTTTTATTTTATTTATCAATAATAATTGTATTTATAGTTATTCATTTTTATTTGTAAAATAATCGATTAATAACATTTTTTACTTTATTTTATAATTAATATAGTAAATATAAATGTATAACAATTCACCACCTTCAATCATAGTATTATTGATGTACTGTTTATATCCAAAATATTTTGTTAATAATTAATGTTTTTAGATTTTCTGTTTTCACTTTTTGATGTTTTAAAATTTTTTCTTGTCTATGTAGTTTTTTTTCATTTTTTTATTAATTTCTTTTTTAATTAGTTCAGTAAAAATGAGAAATATTGTCTTCCCAACTAGCTGAAATAAAATTACTTATTTACTTATTTATTTTTTATATACATTTTATTTTATAATATATTTAATGTTGTAAATATAAATGTATAACAATTCACGACCTTCAGTCATTTATCATTTATGTTAATATCATTGATATACTATTTATATTAGATTTTTTGTTAAGACTGTGAATAATTAATAATAGTTGCTAATAATTCATGTTTTTAGATTTTCTGTTTTCAGTTTATTTGTAAAGTTTTAATTTTGAGTTTTTTTTTCATTAGTTTAAGTTATTTTAGTACTCCAATGAAAATGAGAAATGTTGATTTTTTTTTTATTTTTTATTAAATATTTAATATAGTAAATATAAATGTATAACAATTCACCACTTTCAATCATTTATTATTTCTTTATTTAGTTGATTGATATACTATTGATATTACATTAATATACTATTTATATCAGAATATATAATGTTAATAATGTTAATAATTAATAGTTGTAAAGTTTTAGATTTAGATATTTTGTTTTTGCCTTTTTTTAAAATTAGTTTTAGTTTTTGTTTTTTTTTCTTCATGATTTTACTAAAATAGTAATACATACAGGCTGCTTTCTTAAATATCAAATGTGATTTGCTGGTGAATTTCTAGTTTGAAACTAAACTGAGCATCTTTTTAAAGATTTTTATGACATAAAACTCACAGACATTGGCAATAAATTGCTTTCCTTCAGGGTGAATTGCTGTGTAAGTTGCTTTGGATGAAGGAGTCTGCTAAATGAATACATGTAAATGTAAATGCAGTGCTTCTGAGTGAAAGTTTTCATTGTGTCTGTAATACGACTTTGTTGTTACTCACAGAAGTTGTGTAAAGTCAGCCAATCAGCCAAAATCAGCCAGATGGAGAAAGAGTTTTCCAGTTTAGTGTGCAATATGCATCAGATTAACAGTGAACAGATTGTGGATGGAAACTGACACTGTTTCTTACTAGAATTATGTTTTGAAACTATGATGATAGAATAGGATGTGAGGTGTTTTCTTCCTGTCTAGAGTGCTTTCTAGAGTGTTTTCTGGTCCAGCAGGTGAATGACAGGAGCACAGACACTGACTGACGGTTTAAGGTTGTGTTTGTGGTTGCTGTAATGTTTAATATATGACACATGAACATTTACATCGGTCATTTTCCGTTCACTAGTGCTAACCGGCTGCTTTTGGCAGCTTGTTTTGTCTCTGTAAAGCCTCTTAGAAAACACTCGTCACTTTAGTTCTCTCATTGAAATGCAGCGCAGCATCTGTGCACTCGTACGACACGCCCTGTTGTTTATTTGCTCCCTCCGTCTCTCTCTAGACTCGACGTCTGCTTTTCCTGATCAGTGGAGCTTGCAGTCCGGCCCCCCGCAGATGACGGACAGCAGCCCGATGGCAGCGTTCACAGGTGACCGCCATCACTGATCTCACATCATAATGAGTGTCAGAAATCACCTGATCTCTGCAGTCATTCCAGCCATAATCATAGTTATAAATTTAATTCATTTTATGTTTTAATACTGTAGAATCTTCAAAATATTTATTAAGTATTTTATAGATATTTGTATATTTTATAAATATTTTTATTAATAAAAATAATTTAGTTTAAAAATATATTATTATTAGTAGTAGTAATATATAAATGCATGTCATTTTTATATTTTATTTTATATATATATATATATATAATATAGATTTAGCTGCTTTCCCGATATATATATATATATATATATATATATATATGTGTGTGTGTGTGTGTGTGTGTGTGTGTGTGTGTGTATATATATATATATATTTTTTTTTTATTAGCAAATT
>JAHKKF010525901.1:0-27507 GCA_019740295.1 Labeo calbasu
GTAATATGAATGTAAAATAAGGTAAAAACTTGTTTCTGCCTTTGTCTTTTTTCTTACACGTTCATATACTTTTCTGATTTAAATTAAAGTTTGTTTGTTTATTTGTTTGTTTGTCTCCTTTGGAGAAAATGAATGTAATGAAATACTTCCAGAACCAAAATAAATAAAAATATAAAGAGAGCGCTCACTTTATTTTCCTAATCATACCTACTCCTTCAGATACTGTACAAACGATCCCAAATAAAAGATAAATAAATCACGTTTGCGTATTGCTTAGCTAGCCACATTATATAACATATATGTTTTGTTAAGATAATTATATGCACCCTTTAGGGGTAGATAACGTACAAATGTGTGCCGTTAGAATGTGTACTGAGAGTGTATATAGTACATACAGCTATGGGTAAATTAGCCCATATATGCATGAAATGTACAGTCAGATACATACAAATAAAGGGGTGTAGTTTCTGACCTCCATGTTAAAACACGGTTTGTCCTTTGAGCTTTAACAGGGCATGTGTCTCCAGTGGAGCTGCGGTCACACTCTCTGACTTTATATGTGTGCGTGTGAGAGAGAGAGGAAAGATGCTGGAACGCCTGTCAAACCACATGTAATTAGAGCAAGACTGCCATGACCGACACAACTCCAATGCAATTTATGATTTCTTTAAAGTCAACTTATCTTATTTTAAGATTTTTCCTTTGTTCTTTGGTTCACCACAAGTTTCATAAACGCCATCAACCCTCACACAGAAGACGATTTAATGAGAACAGTCAAACATCTCAATTTATTTACAAAGAAAGAGGGAAAGGTCAGACCCAGATTAAATGTTGCACATCTAATAAACACATCTAATTTTTTAATAAATTAAAATAAAATAAAATAAAATAAAATAAAATAAAATAAAATAAAATAAAATAAAAAACATTTTTTTAAATTATAAAAGCACAGAAATATACAAACAAATATTGTATTAAATGATAATAATAATAATATTTATTATTAATATATATATATTTCAATTTATTTTCTATTTTTGTTTATTTACATATACATATGTGTATTTTATTTACATCTTTTTTATAACTTTTTTTATTATTTGAATTTATATATGTATATATATATATATATATATATGTATATACACACACACACACACACACAGAAATTAATAACAAATATAATTTAGTATTACTTACATCTTGACAAGAAATATATAATCTGTAATGGTGAAATGGTAAAAAATATATGTTATATATATTCTGAAATTGTGTAGATTTTTAATTTCTAAAATATATTTATAGTATTTCTTAATTAAACTGATGAATGTCAGAAGTAAGTGGCAAATGGCTTAACACCAAAATATTATAGTAGAAGGATTTTCTTCTCTCTTTGAGATGTGATTCACACTGAAATGCTGAGAGGTTGTTAACAAATGGGAGTCCAGGTTTACATCTGTTTCAGCTTTCAGATGGATAATCTATTATTAATAATTCCCCAAAGCTGATAGAAATCCAATAACTTATCAATAATTCATGCCACTGTGATCAGGCTAAACTTAATTACAGGACTAGTTAAAAGGTTTAAAGTGTCCAGGTCTTTGTATTAGTGCAGTCAGGTTATTGATACGCCATAAGGACACTGTGCCAAAGATCACTGTTAGTAGCTCTAGTATTGATAGAGGCTGAAAGGATTTTGACGTTTGAGTGAAAAATTCGGCATTGATTACTGAAACTCAGTTTATGTCCAACTTTCATTCGCCACCATTTCTATTGAATTAGGATTGAGTTTCTTTACCTTGTCACGTCTTACCACTAAAGGCTTCCTAATGTGCATAGAGCTGATCCAAAACACTGGAGAATTTGAGAGCCTGCATGAAAGAAAAAAGATATCTTTAATATCTCATCTTTTATCAGACAGATATTAGACTTTATCTTCTGGTTATCAGATGTTTCTCCTGAACAAAAGACACATTCATATGGAGTTTAACATGAGATCTCCTTGATGTCTCAAACTGTGCTCAGATTTGCCAAGAGACCATCAAAGTCAGAACCAAATGAACTCTCATTTTCTCATCAGATGATCTGAGCTGCTTTCCACATTCATTTTATACTTTAGCTCTGTACTCTTATTATACGACAGTTATTGTCTCATGTGTCTACTTTTGGTTCATTTAGGAATTTTATTAGAAATATTTGAGAGTGAATCATCAAAAAAATAAATTGACAATTGATGATCAATTATGATGTACTAACATGTTGGTATTTAAATGCCAAATGTTCTGAGCTGTAAAAGACCAGCCTCTGAGTAAAATAAAATAAATAAAATAAACCAAAATAAAATATAATGTAATATATAATACATTAAATAAATATAATAAAATTAAAAATAAAATAAACTATTATAATTTCCTATGTGACCCAAATGTTCAGTGTAAATATGCATTTACACCTTTTGATAAATGTGTTTAAAATTATTTATGAGATCATAGACAAAGCACAATTAATGCAATAAAAATAATTATATTATTATTATTATTATTATTATTATTATTATTATTATTATTATTATATATACTTCTACATAATCTTTATAATCACATATACATATATAATTTATAATAAAATAATTTTATATAAAAAAAAATTAATAAAACAAATAGACATTTNTGTTTAAAATTATTTATGAGATCATAGACAAAGCACAATTAATGCAATAAAAATAATTATATTATTATTATTATTATTATTATTATTATTATTATTATATACTTCTACATAATCTTTATAATCACATATACATATATAATTTATAATAAAATAATTTTATATAAAAAAAAATTAATAAAACAAATAGACATTTTAAAGCTAATCATCAAAAATCTAACTGATAACCTGTAAATTATGATAAACTGATAAGTAATTAAATGTGATATGCGACCCTGGACCACAAAACTAGTCAAACCAGTTAAAATTGAGATTTATACATTATCTGAAAGCTGAATAAATACGCTTTACATTGATGTATGGTTTGGTATATATTTGGAATCTGAGGGTGCAAAAAAAAATTCAAAATATTGAGAAAATCACCTTTAAAGTTGTCCAAAGGAAGTTCTTAGCAATGCATATTACTCATCAAAAAATTAAGTTTTTATATATTTACGGTAGGACAAAATATCTTCACTGAACATGATCTTTACTTAATATTCTAATGATTTTTGGCATAAAAGAAAAATTGTTACTTATGACCCATACAATGTATTTTTGGCTTTTGGTACAAATATACCTGTGCTACTTAAGACTGGGTTTGTGGTCCAGGGTCACATATAACAGAATGTAATATAATAAAAAAAAATACAATTTAAAATAAAATAAAATATTTTAATTACTTATTTGATCTAACTGTTTAGCGTAAATATGCACCAGTACTTAATACAGCAATAGTCATCCAATATTAAAATGGATTAGCATTACATGTTTGTTGCTTCCATTCCTATTTTTTAGCATGCTGTACAACATAATTCCTGTGATTGGATTGCAAGCACTTAAATCAAGATTTACCCGCAAGTTTCAGTTGCAGGCCTGCGCTGCTGTTGGGACGGCAACTGTTGTTTGGCACCTCTTAAACAGAGATGTGCTAATGCCAAGACCTGCTGTATTGTTTGGTTAACAATGCTGCAGCGCCTGTGGCCATGCGAAACGCCAGCTTTCTCAGAGACCCTCCTACCTACACCCAGCTTACAGAGGGACAAACAAACAGAAACACAAAGCTATTGAGAACAGCCTCTATTCATTTCCTAACAGTCGCCTCTGCCCGAGGGAGGATACAGATACATCCACACACACACACACACACACAAATTCTGTCATCATTTACGCACCTTCTTGTTGTTCAGTTTCTCCAACTAAGAAAATTACATTCCAATTAAGTTCTGAAAATGGGAATTCTGAATGTTCCTCATGAGAAACACAGAAGTCGAAGTTATATGAAAACACTTAATGATGAAACAGATGGAACAAGACTGTAACAGATGACACAAATGTTCATATTCAGGTGAAATATCCCTTTAAAACGCAAAATGGCCTATAAAAACATATACGTTCATAGGCGTACACAGATATCTAATATGGACAAACATGACAGAAGATGTCTTTTGCTGAACTCACACACACACAGACACATCCAGTCATGTTACATGTAACTTCATAATATCCAGCAGCATAATGGAGACAGTAAAATGTGCATTAGTCACGGCTGCTCCTTTAAGAGCACAAAATATAATAAAATCCCCCGGTACATGAGCCCCGGGGTCAGGTGCATTTTTGACTGCCGTGGGAACCACAAAATGAAATGTGTGAACGTATCTGTCTCACCTCTGGGGCTGGGCTGGGAAAGAGAAGAGACGCGCTGTGAAAGACACACACTCACACTTTCACACAGTCCTGATCTGTCGTAAAAAGCGTTCAGACTGCTCGTGGCCCGGCTTTATTATAAATCATCTGTGGCCTGTTAATTTCAACAGGCCAGAACAGGTGCCAATCAAATGTTATCACCAAAAAATGCAGAAAAAAAATGAAAAGATATTTACAGTAAATTTATTATTACTGTAACTGTTTTATTCAAATGTAAATTTATATTGGTAAATAGATATGTATACTACATCTAAAACTACATTAAACAGCATTTTGCTCTTTTAAATGATTGTGTATGCTATTGTTATTTCATTTGGTCTCTTCGCAGTGCTATAAGTCCTAAAACTACTGAAAAATGTACGCAACATTAATAAACGTTGGCAATGTACAGCTATTTAGCGTTCCACTAAATCCACTTGAATTTGAAACCGAAGGCCTAACAAAGTTAAGACTGATTTCTGACACTGATTAGGGTTTTAATTTTCATCATTTCTTCAAGTCTGCGTCATTAGAGCCTGTTTAATGTCTGTTGTAGGTGTCCTTGTTTTCGTGATGTTTCACTCATTCCAGAATGGCATTTTCACATCAGTCGACAAGACGAGACTGAATACTAGTTCATGGGATAATAGTGCTGTTTGTATCAAATGCCTTCCTGCGAGGCACTCTTGAATCAGTGCATATTTGACAGAATATACTTGGAAACGTTTCTTCAGTTGTTTTAAGCTTTACATACCAGAAGATTTGTACACACCTTTCACTCAGATTTCTGAGAAAAATGCATTTCTTAAAGGAATAGTGAAAATTCGCTGATAATGTACTCGGCCTCAGGCCATCCAAGATGCAGATGAGTTTGTTTCTTCATGGGAACAGATTTCGGGAAATGTATCATTCCATCACTTGCTCACCAATGGGCCCTCTGCAGTGAATGGGTGCTGTCAGAATAAGGGTCCAAACTATGAACAAGTCCATCGCCTCTTGAACACATCAATCAGTCATATCAAAATCTACCCACATATTTGTTTAGAACTGTTTTGAACAGTTCTCGCTTGTAAATGACGCTTGATCTGTGCATATTTCTTTCCTGATTCAGACCAGACAAGTTTTTCACTGGAGGAAACGTTATTATGGATAATAGACTTGTATTTTATCCAGAAGCAATGGTTTAAAGATAAAACGCATTAATGATGAATGTGTTTCTTACAAATTCACAGCTTTTCGCTTCTCAAGATGTTAATTGATGGACTGGAGTGGTGTGGATTACTTGTGGATTATAGTGATGTTTTTGTCAGCTGTTTGGACTCTCATTCTGACGGCACCCACTCACTGCAGAGGATTCAATGATGAGCAAGTGCTGAAATGCTACATTTCTCCAAATCCGGTCAGATAAAGAAACTCATCTACATCTTGGATGACCTCAGGGTGAATAAATTGTCATTTTCATTTTTGCGTGAACTACTCCTTTAAAACCATTAAAAGACCTTTTTAAACTCTCGGTTAAAAAATGCTTCACAATGGTATTTTTCAAGGCATATGAAGCCCTTTTTCAAAGGAACAGCAGTGCAATCCCAAGTACAAACTAAACAGTGCTAACCTAATTAAATATTGATGCACTTTACAGAAACGTGATAATTTTTCCATGCATTTAAAGGAGTTGTTAACATGGTTTGCATTTGTGCAATTAATGTTGTTAATCTTGTAATTATGCAAATCAGTGTTGGGATTAGAAATATACAGTGTGAAATCTCAAAACTTGACTAACCAGACAATAGAATTAAAGGGACAGTCCACCGAAAAATGAAACTTCTGTCATCATTTACTCACCCTCAAGTTTTTCCAAACCTTTTTTTCTGATGAGCATAGAAGAAGATATTTTGAAGAATGTTGGTAACCAAACAGTTGACGGTAGCCATTGATTTTCATAGTACGGAAGAAAATACTATGGAAGTCAGTGGCTACCGTCAGCTGGTCTGCTTACCAACATCCTTCAGAATATCTTTTTTTTAGTGCGTGTTCAACAGAAGAAAGAATCTCATGCAGGATTGTAACAAGTGAAGAATTTCATTTTTGGGTGAACTGTCCCTTTAAACTACAAAGCTAAAAAACATATGGAAAAAGTGCTATTTTAGCATGTAGACAGGGCAGTGGAAGTCAGCTGGATGTGACCGCAGTGGTTTTTGTTGTGTCGGTATGTAGTAAAGGTGGACCTGTCGGGTCAGAGAGGTCTCCGGAGAGATTGCTTCTATCTGAACTTTATCGGCCGAAACATCTGTTGCAATTTCTGTCAAATGAAACTTTTATTACCTGATCATTAAAGTCCTGGCAATGGAAAAAACAGATGTCTGTGCTGTTCTTATGACCGCTGCGTTTTATGGTGTTGGTGAAAATTGAACCAAAGGGAGGCTGCCCCTCTACCTCCATTATAAAATTAAGGGGGAAATGATTTCCACATTCCACGGACAAGAGGGGCACTGCTGGGGCGCTGAGAGACGAGCAGCCGGTGTGTGACGGGTTAGAGGACTCGAACACGCTGAACTACTCACAGAACCACCACAGACTGAAAGTTTATTAGTGCTGGGAAGGGCTCTACTGTGTTTATTGGTGCCGCACCGAGACTCCAGTACATTAAAGGAGCTCTGCTTTATGACGCTGACTTCAGTCATATGCAAAACCCACCGTCACAATGACAGGGTGTTGCTGTAGGTGTAGCATGTTGTGGATTGTAGCATGTTGCTAAAGGTTGTAGCATGGTTGCTATAGCATTTTGTTTTGTGGTTGCTAGGGTGTTGCTATGTGGTCGCAAAGGTATTCTGGATGGATTGTAGCAAGTTGATACGCAGTTTAGAAGTTGTTCTAGGTGGTTGCTAAGACACTGCAATTCAGTTGCTATAGTATTTTGTTTTGTGGTTGCTAGGGTCTTGCTATGTGGTGGCTAAGGTATTTTAGTGGATTGTAGCATGTTGATAGGTTTTAATATTGTTCTGGGTGGTTGCTAAGACATTGCAATGCGGTTGCTGTAGTGTTTAGTTATGCGGTTGCTAGGGTGTTGCTATGTGGTTGCTAAGGTGTCCTGGGTGGACTGTAGAATGTTGCTAGGCAGTTTAAAATGTTTGGGTGGTTGCTAAGACATTGCAATGTAGCTGCTATAGCATTTTGTTTTGTGGTTGCTATGTGGTTGCTAAGGTGTCCTGGGTGGATTGTGGCATATTTTGTTTTGTTGTTGCTAGGGTGTTGCTATGTGGTTTCTAAGGTGTCCTGGGTGGACTAAAGTATGTTGCTAGGCACTTTTGAGGTTGTTGTGTGTGATCGCTAAGACATTGCAATGCAGTTTCTATATCATTTTGATTTGTTGTTGTTAGGGTGTTGCTATGTGGTGGCTAGGGTGTTCTAAGTGGACTGTAAATTGTTGCTAGGCAGTTTTAATGCTGTTCTGGGTGTTTGTTAAGACATTGCAATGCGCTTGCTATAGTATATCATAGTATAGTTTTGTGGTTGCTAGGGTGTTGCTATGTGGTTGCTAAGGTCTTCTGGGTGGATTGTAGTATGTTACTAAGAAGTTTTGAGGTTGTTCTGGTTGGTTGCTAAGATATTGCAATGTGGTTACTATAGTATTTAGGTATGCAGTTGCTAGGGTGTTGCTATGTGGTTGCTAAGGCATCCTGGGTGGACTGTATCATGTTGCTAAGCACTTTTAATGTTGTTCTGGGTGGTTGCTAAGACATTGCAATGTGCTTGCTATAGTAGTTTGTTTTGTTGTTGCTAGGGTGTTGCTATGTGGTTGCTAAGGTGTTCTGGGTGGATTGTAGCATGTTGCTAGGTTAGACAGTTTTGAGATTGTTGTGGGTGGTTGTTAAGACACTACAGTGCAGTTGCTATATAGTATTTTGTTTTGTGGTTGCTAGGGTGTTAAGGTTAAAGTCTCTAAGTGGATTGTTGCTATCTGGTTGCCAGGGTGTTGCTATGCAGTTTGTATGGTCTCCTAAGAGACTGCCTCTCCAGTTGCTGTGTGGTTTCTAAGATGTTCTAGGTGGTTGCTAAAACATTGCTTTGTGGTTGCTAAGGTCTTTTGAGTTGTTTGTTGCTATGCTGTCACCAATGTGTTCTAAGAGGCTTTTTGTGCATTGCTAGCGTGTTTTTAAGGTGTTTAGTGTCTTTTTAAGTATGTTAGTATGTGGATGCTAGGGTGTAGTAAGTGATTGCCAGGAGGATTTCTACAATATGTGGTGCTTAAGGTGTTTTGAGTCATTTTTGGAATGTTACTAGGGTGTTACCAGGCAGTTGCTAAGGTGTTTACAGGTGTTAGATGGTTGCCTGAAAATTCAAGATTCCCCAAGGTGAAAATCATCTGAAGAAGAAGTGAAAACAATTACAGATGAGTAAAGTAACAGGACAATTACTTTATGTCTGGAGCACAAACGCTACAGGATGAGGCAAACACTAAATGTTATTGCTTAGTGTTATAAATTTCATTAAAATAGCAATTTAAATGTGATGCTCAGCTTTTCCCTTAAATATATTCACTACTGCTTCATGGTTTAAATATTAGTATTGGCATCAGCTGAATGCAGACTTAAATAGAAAAGAACTTCATCTCTTTTGGGGAATATTTACATGATGTTTTGGAAATGGGTTCTAGTTCTTTGCTCGTGAGGGATGGCAGACAGAAGTGAACTGGTGAATTGAGAGGAAACTCTCCCTGATCTCTTGCTGTTCACAGCGTGTCTGACCGGCTCAACAAAACTCCAAGAGAGAAATAAAGATAAAGACAATGGCTGCTCTTATTTTCTTCTGTAGCCGCACATTCCACAGAAAGCATGGAAATCGGCCACCCTCCTCGCAAAAATGAATCACGGCCAGACAAATTCGTGTCTGGGTTGCGTTACTTAACTACAGTCATAGGTAAAGTTACCAGATTTTTCCTCATCCGCGCTCTCGCTCACTCCGTTCAAACTCTTTCTACCTTTCTGTCTCGGCAGCCAGACTCTTGCCATCCTTGGAAATAAGTCAAATCCACTAGAATATCACACACATCTGAATCACTGCTTATTGTAACCAGATGATGGTCACTGTTGTAATGCTACTTTTAACATTAATAAAGTGTGAACTTGATTTGACCCCCAGATATAGGATGTTGCTACAACTACATTAAGTGCAATGTGATTTCTGTCTTTGATTCTTATTGCATTAATAGACAGACCAGGGCTAGTTGTCACACTTTTTGTCCAGAAACCCAGTTTCTGTACAGACACAAAACTGCAAAAAGATATTACATTAACTAGTTAAACTAGGTGTTTGAATCCAGTATATACAACCACTAACTGTAAAAACCAACATCTAATTAGGCATTTGATTTAAAGTGCTTCCTGTGTGACAACTAGTCCCCATCTGCCATTTGTATTTTGAGATGCTTTATTCAAACAAAACCTTTGTGAGAACTGCTGTGAGAATATACAAACGACACATAACAACACAGCTTTAAGGCATTTTCAGCATCACTGTTTGAAAGACTCATGCAAATCTCTTATCAGATTATTTACAAGCCTCGTAAACTAGTTCAGACTCACCTCACAAATCTGGTATGTACTGGGAAACTAGACAGTGAAAGACAAAGGAAATGTCGTTAACAACTTGATTGGCCTGAATATTTTGTTTGTTTTACCTAATGTTCACCTAACGTAATGACAAGTTAACAGATTTTCATCAACTTTCTTAAAGAGACACAGCATCTTATAGAAGCCTGTATTATTCAAAATTTGTACCAAAAAAAAAAAAAAAAAAAAAAAATATTCACAATTCTGAGAAATTTCTCTATAAACACAAAAAAAATAGCATTCTGAATTTTTCTCACATCTCAGAGTTTATCCCCCGGTTTTACAGACAAGACTAAAAAGTAAGTCTGAGCTGTTTTAACTTAAAGAACCTTGCACTGACTGATCTTAAAATATATCAGTGCCTTTGTTTTGTCTCAAGATGCACACCAGTAATGTTTTTTCCTAAAGTATGCTTTCCTAAGCTACTAACTATTACCTAATCCTGGTTTAGGCTAAGCCCTGTCCTGGCATATATCTTAAAATTCTGACTTTTTATTCATGTACCATAATGACAATATAGTTAGGAATACATGTTTAAGTGAGAGTTACCAAATGAATTGTATTTTATAATTAGGGTATGTTTACATTTAAGTACGTACTTATGATGAACATGGGTGAGTGTAAGTATGAACATGAATATAATGAAACACCACTACCCCTCCAGTGCAAAAGAAATGTACACGCATACTGTAATACCAGAGGATATTTCTGTTGATAACGATATGATGATGATTTATCCTCTTCTTTTGACCGTTTTTGAAATGAACCTTTGGAAACAAACTGTCACTGATTTCCAAGGGGAAACTCACCTTCCTGCTCATAATAAAAGGGAACTCTACAGAAGAGGAACAAAAATCAGCATGTTTATCCACTTGTAGGTCAAAGCTATTTTTTAAAATTAGTATTCTTTCACATTGGCTGGAAATCACACATTTCATTTGACTTCAGGTTACTTTTTTCACTTGACAGTGTGTGAGGCTTCATTCATAGTAATTTGCACAAGCATACAAATCTGCTAAAAATACACTATGCCTTCATAATGAAGACATAAATCACGATCATCTAAACGTGTTCATCAGGATTTCCTTGGGAACATCCATTAATAACTTTTCTGACAGTTTATACCTGTTTAATCCATTGAAATAATGTTTACGAAAGACAGTCTTTCACAATCACACATTTGTTTTTCCTGTTACTGATTTGCGTTTTTATACTGAACTAATGTTATTTTATATTCCCTACCCTTAAACACACACCTGTCTGCAGTCATACATTTCGAGTTAGACATTATTTTGTGTTTTTAAACCATGTAGATTCACTTTTGCATTTTTAGAAACTTTTACAAAATAATATAATGTATAGCTGATGTATAAAGCATTGAAGAGTAGTTCAAATACTTGTTTTTTTACGTTTCACTGTATTTGTGAGATACATTTTTAAAACTTCAACCCTCACAAGCGTTGATAAATGTGCGTGCGCGCGCACACAGAGCAGGATGGTCTCGTTGTGGTGGAGCTACACGCGCGCTGTGAGGACTGGAGCAGTAGGAGGAGGAACTTCAGATCGCTCATTTATTGAACGTTTCTTCACATTAGTGCGCACTCGAGTGCGCCACACACGCAGGCAACGAGGCACACACGGCAGAGCTCTCGGACACACCGCGATCTGACCGCGCGCGCAGCCGGATCATTCAAAATTTCAAAATTCGAATGTAACAGCAGCGGCGGGATGCGACATTATATCCGTCCGTCGGCGCTTTGATCAACGTACATAACGCAGGATGGAGAGGAAACTTTGCTGAA
This sequence comes from Labeo calbasu, assembly GCA_019740295.1. Taxonomy (NCBI): domain Eukaryota; kingdom Metazoa; phylum Chordata; class Actinopteri; order Cypriniformes; family Cyprinidae; genus Labeo; species Labeo calbasu. Next base: position 11,804 of record JAHKKF010525901.1, read on the forward strand.
CTTAACAGCTGATTTTTCATTTGCTTTGCTTCAGATATGGTGAGTGCATCATTTCTTCATTAAAATTGTCTTGTTGTGTGGGGTATTTGACAATAACGAACCGCTAACGTTTCCTGTCTTAATAATATAATGCATTATTTGTCCTTTATACTATGAGTCATATTGTTAGAAAATCTCTTAAAAGGAGGAAAGTGCGAGATGATGCGATTGTTAACATTTTAAGGAAGTTTAAAGGAAGCCTAAAGATGCAGATATCTAAATACACTCATAGAAATAGTTTAATTTAAGATCAAAATAATGTTATAGTGGTATGTCATAGGAGAACCTTTTTATTTTTTTTTTCTCTTCCTTGTGCATTAAAAGAAACCTAAACACTGATCTGAAGAACTAATAAAGAGTCATCACAATTTTTTAGAACCATATAGAAATTCATTAACACCGTAGCCCTCTTTTAGTGCAGATAAAATAAAACAAGGCTGGATCTAGTACTGTATGCAATGTATTATTTTCGTTTTAATTAAGAAAAAAAAAAACCAGACACATTATGTATTATTCATATTATTTTGTATTCATATTTTATATTTACATTTTAATAAAACAATATAAAAAAGCCTATGTTTAATCATGTAGTGAGATTTTAGTCCAAAATTCTAGTTGAGATTATTCAGTTCATGCTCTTAAAAATGAAGACGAGCCTCTTGAATATTTACTAGCTTCAGAACCTTCTGCTACTTCAAGAGCTATATTTGGCTCTGTAGGGTAAAATAAAATTGATACATAGATTAATAAAACTAACAAATATAGATTAAAAAGTGGATGTGTTATTATAGGTTCTTCAGATACGTTTTTTTTGGTTTCTGGGTTCTTTAAATAATCTAAACACAAAATTATAAAAAATAATTATGCCATTCATATTTTAGACAAATTTTATGCAAACAGAATCAAAAGTACTATAATTTGAACACAGTTAAAATCAAAGATTTGTCTGTAAATCATTCAGCTGTTAAGTGAAAGTATTAGTGCTCCATATCAGGTAGATACGTATTTTGTATTTGTAATAATTTGTATTAATGTAGTACCTATTTTCAGATTGAGACTTAAGCATCACACTGACCAAATGCACAAAAGAAAAAAATGGCGATCATACCATACACTGACTTAAATTATTATAAATTGTTGTCTTTTAGTGCCTTTTCCCATCAGCTACAAAGGTGAAATGTAAATGTGCAATGTTGTTGTTTCTGTTTTTGTTTGTCATTGGAAGCTCAACATGATTAAAATGCTAAAATGATTTTAACTGATTATGTTGTGTTAAAATGCAGTGAAATATTTTTTCAGATTACTACCTGACATTTAAAATGCAGTTTTTGATGGGACAGGGCCCCTTCTATTATTAAAAACCAAAGAAACTTTAATTAGTGCTATTCAGAACCATTTCCTTAATCATGTAGAAGGTCTTTGAACAGGATACTTTGTTTTTCACATCTGTCATTCTTAATTTAATTCTGTTTTACTCTGTACAATCACTCTTGGTACTCTCATTTAGCAGTCTTAGTTTATGCATACGTGTCTATTCACACAAGCAGTTTTCTTTTATGAAATTCGGCCGTTTGAACGAAATCAATGCCGGATTTCACAGAGCTAGATGATTACTCTGAAATCGCTGAGGCGATGTTTAAAGTCAGGAAACTAATAAGGTAATTTTAGGGTGCCTTGCTAAGCATTTTTCAAAGAGAAGCATTCATCGTCCTCGAGAAGCTCTCACAACCCCCTGCTCAATACATTCAGCGCTTTGTTTCACAAGAGCGCAGGTCACTATTGCAGAGTTTCAAATTATTAACCATCCAGGTCCACAGAAGAGATCCAGAATCGGACACTGAGATTCAAAACCGGTTGTAGATGGAGTAGTGATCCTAAATGTCGATGCTTTCTTTTCCATATGCAATGATTCTACCACCACCATGACTTTGCAACACCGCAAACAAGTCCAAGAAATACTGACTCATAGACGGCAACTCAGCAGATTCTGTTTTTCTAACATGACAACGATTAAGCGAACAATATTTCTTATTGCAGAACATCTGCACAACCATGTAATGCAACTAGTTTTGTTATTGGTAACTTGACATATTGTGATTATTATAAAAAGCTTTGTAATATGATGAACATTTGGTGTTGTTTAGACATTTAAATTAAAAGAACAAAATGGCATTACAATATTAAATTATTATCCTGCTGCCAGTAGAAATGTTACTCTACTATCTGTTCACATTTAATTCCTCTCAAATTCATAGTAAAATTGAATTTTTGCTGCCAGTTGAAGTGGTCACTTTACAGTCTGTTCACACTTGATTCTGTTTTAAAAGAAAACTTTTATTTTCTTAGCGTTCACATTTTACATTCATTGAAAATGGAGTCAGGTCTCTTATTCTCAGTATCACAATGCAGAAGCATGCAGATATTTTTGTCAATTTAATCAAAGCTTTTTTTTTTGATACATCGGAACACAAATTGATTAGACTGAAAACAGACATTAATGCACCCAACACTTATTTACATTCTGTTTCCCATTGGAAAATGTTAAACGCACATCAGAGGTCATGCACACAGGGGCAAGTTTGATTTGACACTCTCGTTTTCGGTGTATAATATCATCAGGTCTCATTCTGAGCTCTCCTTCCGTCATGGTTCTGATTACTAACCCTAATAAATTGTGAATAAGCTGCACAATTCTTGCTCGAGGAGGCAAAGCGAGGCCCGAGTTCCCCATCCTGAGACGCCCCCTCTTAAGAAAACACGAATTAATTCCTAAAGTCCTCTGTAGCCAAAGGTTTCTGGAATGATAAATATTTTCATAGGAAGCGCGGCTCTTCCTGAGTTTATCGGCGCTCGGTTCATTACGGGCCGTCCGGCGTTAACCCCTCGTTTTTAGGGTGAGGCTGGAGGCCTTGAACTCCGCTTCTGCTTTGAATTGTCAGCCGATCCTCTGCTTCCAGATGGAAGATAACCTCGCTCATAATGAGCAAAATATTTAGCTAGCGCCCATAGAGGGATTCCCGAACGTCTCGTGAGTCTTGCGCAACTGAATGTAATCGGTAGCATAAAGTCGTCGTCACAGTTAACACTTTGCCACATCATCAGACAGTCGCGACTGTGGCTTCAAGTCCAGGCCAAGGAATTTTTCACTGCTCAGGATTAAAGGTATGAAAAGACTGTAATGCAGATATAGGAAAAGAAGCTTGAAAAGCATGAATTTGAATTGTGCAGCACTAATGGCAAGCGTCACTACTATTATTGCTCATACTTGGAGAAAAATTTGCTTTGAATTTCTGGTTTGTCGTTTACCAAAACAACTGTTGATTTGAGTATACAGGAAAGCGTACGGTCAGAGGCCCGACGACAGCAGGGTGAACTTCAAATTAACTTCTTGCTTTGATCAGACGACGCTCTAACCATCTTTGATTACAGCTAAACTTCCTTTTGGTGATTTGCGTTACTTTCGAAGGTCTAAGCACTCGTTATATAAAGATAGAAGAATTTTAAAATTGTGATCTGTATATTTTTTTTTTTTTGAAATAGGAATGTATATATATATATGTAGTTTCAATGCTATAAAATATTATGGAATATATATATATATATATATATATATATATAAATGCGCTTTGGTGCTCTGAGTGAAAAGTCTTTTATTTTTCTGGCTCAGTTCCATCTTCATTGTGAGTCTGTGGGATTTTCCACATCATTTAGTTTGTTCAGATCATTAACCAAAAATGTAAGCAACGCTAATAGTGGTGCTTGACTTAACAAATGACAGTATACACTGTGGAGAAATTCTGTATGTTAATGTGAGTAGGAAGCAACACAGTTAGTAGTTCCCCTTCAGTCTGTCTCTCTCTTTCACACACACACACACACAGTCATCTAAACCCGTCTTTTTCCCTACAGTCTCATTCTTTTCACCAAACAGCAGCTGGTTTCTCAGCTATTGCCAACCTTTAGTCCTTATCTTATATCTTAAGGCACACACACACACACACATTTGCAGCCAGTGTCACACTGATCACTGTCATGGAGTCATAAAGTAAAGTGCTGAGTGATTGTGTGTGATCCAGTGCATTAAATATTTTACAAATGATAGATGCTTTATCTTATTATTTTCTCTTTTTATTTGGAACTTGATGGATGCAAACCAAAAGAATAAAAAAAAAAAAACATTCATGCAACAAATAAAGGCTGATAAGAAAATAACATCATCACTGCTGATTGTCTGATGGCGCCCAACCAACACTGTAACATTTCTACCATCACACAGTATATACCGTTATACCCTCTAGCGCTGATGCGAAAAATGTTTATTTTGGGATTTTTTTACGACACTAATTGCGTTAACAGCTTTGCCAGTTGACAGTCAAAAATAACTAAACTGAACACTGCAGTCAATAACTCAACATCAGTCAACATGTCAATGATTAAGAGGCTTTTTCAGATTAACTATATTCTCTCTCTCATAATCGATTTCCAAAGGTGGCGACTGAGAAACTTGGACCGTATACAATGTAAACAAATTAGTTCTCTCGAATAAGCTGAAAAGTTCCTCGTCTCTGCCGCTCGGGCGCGTTTACACATGCTAACCGCCCTCAGGGCAAATAAGCAGGAACGTTTTCAACAGGTTTCTTTGATAAAGTCATATATCATTCAGTGACTGTCCACAACAATGTAAGCCGAGGATGTTAGCATTTGCAGCTTACCGTGTCGCAAGGTTAAAAGTTCAAGACTGCTAACTGGATAAACTACTTAGTCTTCCTGGGTTGTGCATACATTATGCAGACGGCTGTTTTGCAAGTCATGCGAAAGCTCAGGTTTTTAAATCCAAGTCAAACAAGCACCAAACTCAATTTCAAAGGAATATTTTAGGATAAATACAACTTAAGCTTCACTGAATAGCATATACTTAGCGTTAGTGATTTGAACAAAGCTTTAAACCAAAGTATAAAATTTGTCATAACTCATCTTGCAGTATGTATGCTACGTACTTGAGGTGTGCTGTTACTTTTCTAGCTGATGATTTTCAACTAATGGATGATAAAACTGGGCAAAACTGAGTACCATTAAGACTTGGGCTAAGACGAGACCACCAAAACATCCTAAAAACACTTTTAATTCAGTAACACCACCTGGACAACCTTAGCAAATGTATTGCAACACCCTTACGGCGTGGCTAGAGTTTTGCACATGCAAACACCACTCACAGTTTCTTTAGAAATGTACAAATCTAGCTTCGTAACTGAAAAGAAAGCATGTTTGCAAGCCTGAAATATGATTATACCCTTGTGAAAAAGAAATAGACTTTAGCATATGTTTAAAAAGATTACTTATAGAAATAATATACTTGCTAACTGAAATGTTTAGACACTTAAATGCATGTTATTTACAATTAAAATGTAATAAATGCATTTAATGCATTATGCACAATTATATTAAATGCAATAAGCTGAGTGCTTTTTTTTACCCCCAAAATAGGATGTAAATACGTATTTCTATGTAATTTCATCATATCTTTGAAATATGCGTAATGTGCACTGTCAGATGTAAACTAAACTATACTTAAATGTCATTTCTGTCAAAAACTTGTATGTCATGTATTTAAATATATTTGTAATTTTACATCGATAATGATACAATTATAATTTAGTGTTTAAAATGTAACTTTAAATGGTACATCAAATAACACACTACAGTTAATATTAAAATCAAGTACTTTAATAATCACGTGCTTCAGTATGTTGGTCAACATGTCAAAAAAGTGTGTTTTTTTTAAAGCACAACAAAAGATTAAAACAAGTAAAACTTTAAATTTAACATTATTAGAAAGTGCATTTTTTAAAAGCGTGTTCAAAAATAGTCTTGTTAAGAGAAAGTGTACTGTGGCCTTTAATTTTATTAATATTGTATTATGTGCAAGTACAGTTAAAAAAAAAAAAGATTTCAACATTTGAAGCATACTGCAAGTGTATATTCAATACAGTTAAGCAGACTTCTTTTTCACAAGGCTAGTCAGTGAAATGTTATCCAAGAATAGTTGCTCTTTCGTTGTGCATGTGATTTGCATGCAGTGAAAGCATGCAGCTCTCTCTCTCTGATGCACTCGAGCCGTTTTAATGCAGTCTGAGCCTCTCGACTACAACAGGCCAGATGTGTTACCTGACCGATCCCCTCGTAAGACGGATCCTGGGAGGTCCACCAGCTGTCCCCATCCGTGACCCACGTCTCGGGGCAGCGCTCCGGGGGTGAAGGGTCCAGCAGACCTGGAGGCTGGCGGCAGTAGGGATGAGGGGGATGGGTAGGATGAGAAATTGGGAACCGATGGGGCGAATGTCTGAACGGAGGGGGTCGATTACACATAAGTCGGGGGTTTTTGGGTGGGAGAGGGGATCCTTCCATACAAGCTGGCATGAAAGGTGGCTTTCTCCTCTTGGAGGCTGTCATGTGGAAAGCAGAGCCCACCATGGCAGGCGGTTAGTGTTACACACAAACATGGTGGCCAGGAACGTGCGGCCGAGCCCGGGCTGGGCTTTTTAATAACAGAAGCCAATAAATTAAAAGTCTATCTGCGGGATGGAAAACTGATAGCTTTCCGAGGACTTTCCGCACAGGGTTTTGTGTGTGCATAATTGTTTTGCACTTTTCTTTGCTGTGTTTTCTATGACAAGTATTGAACAACAAAAAGGAACTTTTGGATTGTTTTTGTGAATACAGAATTGTACGACAGTTAATATTGTGCAGTAGTAAAAATGTGTAAATATGGGCTTTCCATACTGTAATTTGTGCATGCTAGCTCATTTTACATTTTACCTTGTTGTCCAATAAATACAGCATTGGCTGACAAGCAAAGAGGAACTTTGAAAGAGTTCAGTGTTTTAGAAATGATTCAAAGTGAATACAGAATTGTATGAAAGGATAAATTTGTGTAAATATGGACTCTCCAAAATGTGTTTTGTGTATGCTAGATCATTTTACACTTTCTTTACTTAAAATACAGCATTGTCATTATTCTGGCTGACAAAGCAAACAGGAACTTGGAAAGAATACATTGTTTTAGAAATTATTCGATTTGAAACCCATTTTACACTTTCTTTGCTGTTTTTTTCTGGACAGCAAGCATTGTCAAGATTCTGTCTGGAAAGCAGCGAGGAAAGAAGAAAATGTTTTAAGTGATTCTTTTTTAATACGGAGTTTGTACAACAGTTTATATTATGCATCGGTATAATGGGTAAATATTTCTGGACTGTATTTTTTGCCACTGTTTCACACTTTTTTTTTTGCTGTATTTTCTGGACAACTAAATGACACATTTCTAATATGTTTATATTATGCAACAGTATAAACGTGTAAACATAGAAATATAATGCATGGATAAAAATTGCATTGATGTAACAGTGAACTTTCTGCACTGTATTTTATGCATGCTAATCCATTTTACACTTTTCTTTACTTTGTTGTCCAGAAAATAAAGCATTGCTATGAGTCTGGTCACGCAAAAAATACGCAAGCAAACTCTTTACCACTCAGCAGAATAGTTTTTGTAGGAAAAGCTTTTTAAACAAAGAATGAAATGTTTTAGAAACGATGCAATGCAAATTATGCAAAATGTTTAAATATGGACTTTCCGCACTGTGTTGTGTACATGTGAACCCGTTTGTCACCTTTCTTTGCTGTATTTTCTGGACAACAAGTATTGTCACGATTCTGTCTGAAAAGAGAAAGTTTTGAACAAAGACTAAAATGTTTTAGAAATGATTCATTTGGAAACAGTATGGTACAGTGGTTTATACTGTGCAACGGTTGAGATTGTGCTATAGCTATATTTAGGTAAATATGGCATTAAGTGAAAAAAACGTGCTTTATAATATCTGTTTGACTGTTTTGGCTCACATTTTTTGGCGTTACATAAAGTGAAGCTGTTTTTGCACTGATGTCAGACTTCATTTGATTTGAATAATCTTATCTTTTGGTTTGCGGCATCAAGTTCCAAATCAAAGTGCTTTTTTTAACTCTTTAATTTACCACATTTTCTAAAAATAGAGGATTACTACATAGTTATGTAACACACAAACCATTTCTAATCAAGTTTGCGGCATCTATTGTGATTTATACGGTTAGCATTATTAAGATTTTGGCCGCTCACCTCTATATATCGTACATTACATCATTGTGCATATATGTCTTCGTCGAACACTTATCAGGGTTCCCATGCTCTGCTGCGCTCCAGCATTGATGAAATCCCCGGACAGTGATGTAAGCGCCGCCGCATCTCAAGAGACCATTACTAGGCTGTTACAGCCCCCCCATCGCTCCATTAGCGAGCTAAAGAGCAGACGCGTGTGGCCGGCCGGCTTTATTTACGAGAGTCCGAGTTCAAAGGCTGCAGACAAGCTCGAGCCCCACAGGCAAGCGGCCGCAGACGAGCTCTTCGGTTTGTGTGTGCGTTTCAAATAAAAAACACAGCTTAGTGCATCAATTGAAAAACTCCCACAGCGTGCACAGCCAGAGCTCTGAGGTTCAGCACGATGCGGTAAACGAGCTAGAGTAAGCCTGATGTTTGGATAAGACTATTTACCAAATGTCAAATGCATCAGTGAACTATAACGAGGTAAAGTGTGAGATGAAGAGTCTCAACGACAATCACATTTCACAAGAGTTTACGATACGAAACTACTGGTTTCAACAGAAAAGTAGCGTATGAAGCATATACAGGAAAACACAGTAGGGAAAAAATGTTTTGCCAGGAAAAATGAACATGAAATAAGCAAAACTGTTTATAACAATAAGTATTTTAGCTAGCTAGAATAAGTTCAGTGTTTGGATAAGACTATTTACCAGTTGTCAAATGCATCACTGAACTATAACGAGGTAAACTGAATGGTGAAGATCCTTAACGACAGTTTCACTACAGTTTACTATGGATGGCAATTTACGGCACAGAAAAATATGGTGACTTTTTATCTTATCACAGAATAAAAAAGTAAAAATAAAGTAATAACAATGTTTTTCTCACAATTGCAAGCTAACAGAATTGCAAGATGTGGACTTTCTGTAGTTGATTTCAATGGAAATGTTGCATTTCAATCACGTACAATAGCTAAAGAATTTGCGAGCAAATGCATTGACAGTTGAGCAGAAATGCAAGTTTTGCAAGGAAAAATGTGAATAGTTTTTGTTTCTGTTGGTCTGTTGCCAATGCATCTACTGCATTTTCGGGAAATCTTGAGCTCAGGCACTGAGGTCAAAACCTTTTATTTTTCAAAAAAAGAAAGCAAATTCAAGCAAAAAAGTTTTGCAAGGCAAGTCTGTTTGTATTTGTAAATTTGTAGCAGTTTTTGAGATTCTTCTTAGAAAAAAGGTGAAAATTCAGAAGGTTTTGCTTGCAAAACTTTTTTTGTATTCAATAAAAGATGCAAAATAACATCAGAAAATGCACTGAAAGTTGTTATTTTGTGTCTTTACTGTATAGTGGCTCAGGTTTAATTTTTAGACTGACCCTCAAAACACATGCATGCAAGTGTTAATTCTGCATGTTAAACTGGGACATAAGAAGTTTTGCAAAAAAACAAAAAAAACAAAACTTTGATGGATGGTCTGAATACAACCTTCAGAAAAATTAAACTGAACAATGGACCCTTTTTACAGACTGTAATGATGCGTTTCCACAGTTAATAACATTGTAAATCAAGTTAATTTTTAAAAAGTCTTTTCATTTTAAAACATTTAATGTACATTTATAACATCATATTTTGTTTTCAATTACTTTGGTATTAAATTACATAAGAATTACTTTCTCTAGCTTTTTTCTAAATTACTTTATTTTGCTATCGGAGCAAAGAGGAACCCACAAGTTATATTTGTTGTAGTTTCCGTGCACCGCTATTAAAATTTCGCCAAGTATGGCGAACCTGGAATATGTAAAAATGGTCCATATTCAATCAGTTCTCATATTTGGAGCTGGACTACCTGCCCCATTGATCCCTTAGTGAAACCCCGTGCGAGTTTAGAGGAAATGAAAGGGCAGATGGCTGCTCGCAGTCTGTCTGGAGTCACGCTGGAAATACGAGGGCTGCAGAAGTGCTGCATTGTTGCAGTGAGGTCACCGTGTCTCGCGGTTTCCCTTCAGGCGGTGCAGCGGTCACCCGCGAACCCGCGCCCAGCACCATATGGGACGTAGCCTTCAGCTACCGGCCAGAGAGCAGTTTGGCAGCTTTGATTGAACGGTTTAGATCACGGTTCGGCTTGGAGAGCTCGCTGTAAATCAGACAGCCATATGGCAAAGCTACGGCTCATGATTCGTTTCAAAGACAGACAACCTGCTCTCTTAACCCGGTCATAATGGTCCTGTCAGGACATGTGAAGCAAAGAGCAACAGGCAGGTCCGGAAGTTAAAAATCACATTTGCTTTGTCCACAGAGGAACTGATTTTTAATGACAATTAATAAACCGTTAAAGACAGAGAGTTGTAGTAGTAGTGGACAGCCAGTGTTGAAGACTTCATCTTACAACCAGTTGTTGAACCAGTGACCACATTCATGTTTGGTAAAAAGAGACATAGATGTGACAGCACACAGTGATGTATGATGTAAGCCGTTGTGTGGAATACGATAGCCGTGAAAGACGCCAACGCTAGCAGAACAGCGGCGAGGCCAGGTGAAGCGCTCTGGACCGGCCGTGCCCCGTCCCGGGTTTGTTTTAGCTCAGTTTACCACTGTGAAAGGGGGTAGAGCGTTCTTTCCCATGCCCTCTCGCTCCGGGACACGCTCGTACCAGGAAACACACTGCGCATCACAGGAACTCTGGGAGGAAGTCAGGACTCCGCTGGGCGGCCCGCGTTCGCCGTTCCCGCTCACGTTTATTTTCTTGGGAAAGGTTTTGTTAGGAGTGGTGCGTCAGCAGGTGTGAGAAAACCATCAGTGTCAATCGCTGCGTCTCTGACCTGGAGAACTGCTCTTTCTGTTTTATGAAAACAAGCAGATGTGTGTGAGAGTGTGTTTACATGAGATTAAAGGGATAGTGCACTCAAAAATGAAAAATCAGCTGTTCACCCCCATGTTGTTAATAATTCTGAGTTATTCAGCATAATAATAGTGTTATTTTAGTGTTTTTGAACTATTAAATATAAAATTGTATTTTATTTTTATATTTTCTTATTTATAAGTTTTTGTAATTTTTTGAAAGTTTTCGTAGTGATTTTTTACATTTTTATTATTATTTTTTTCTTAATATTTCTATTTATTTTTAATTTATTTGTTTTTTTAGTTTTAGTAAATGTAGTACTTAAACTTATTTTATTTTAGTTGGTTGCCAAGCCAAAATTTCAAAATTTTGTTGAGTTTTTCATCTAATATTGTTTTTTATTTCTTATTGTAAATTTTTCAATTTATTGTTAATTTATTTTATTACAGCTTTATTCGATTTCAGTTTTTTTGTGAGACACAAAAGTTGTTTAGCATAATGCTGACACCAGTATTATTTTACTATTATTTATGCACCTACTTAAGTTTTTATAATTTTATTTATTTATTTTTTTTACACTTTTTTAAAGTTTTTAATCTAGCATTAATATTTTATTTTAGATTTATTTCAGTTAATGATTTTGAATAGTTTTAGTTCGCAATAATAACAGTGGTTGATGTTGCTCTTTTAAATGCAAATTATTTTTTTAAAAAAAGCACAAAAATTCTTATAAAAATATGACTTGCACACTATTTTCCGAGTATGATTAGCTTGCAAATCTTGTTAATGCTTCCATCAATTTATATGTGAGATTCAAGAAGTTTGCAAGTTAAATGTTATCTTACAAAAATAAAACAATAAAAAAAGACTTCAAGTTAATAGATTTAAAAACATAAACAAAAAAAAAAATTTCCTAGTGGCCAATTGGCAGTCTTAGACTTCTGTACTGACACCTGTTGGTATAAATTGTTTCATTTATGATGCATTTGTGGAAATACAACCCATTTAATTGCGTAATAATTAGTTGATCATTTTATTGCATTTTAAATAAATAAGCTTTTAAGCTTAACGGTCACTATATTGACTGTTTAGATGGATGACATCATTATTGGCCTTTGGAAAAAACTCGTATCGATCTATCGTATCGACTATCATACGCCATTCAAACGTACAATGCATTTCTTAAGAGGTAACCGTTTTTGTGAAGTGGAAAAAGTTTCACCTTTAACACGTCAAGCGATGGAATTATCGCAGCTTTGCTGTCATTATGACGGTCACATGATATGCTTCTTTAATCACAAATACGCCGTACGGTAGTGTCGCAATTGTTTACTGAGAAAACAGAGCGAGCAGCAGTGAGACATTGTCTGTGTTTGTTTTAAACATTCACTGGGTGCCGCCCGACCGCAGCCTCAAAAACATCATTCACCTCGCTGCTGTCTAAACTGTCAGATTAATTAAAAAGGAGCTGAATCTGGCACGTCACGATCTGCGTTTGAGGTCACACATGTACATGCCCACTCTTGCGTGATTGTAAGAAAGCTCTCGTTTTGGCTCTTATTTCACCTTTTTGCTGCCCTTCCTTTCCATCTTTGCTCCTGACAGCAGCTGCTGTCTTGATATTGCTCACATCGAGCGTCTCTCCGTCCCGAACGACAGATGGAGGAGCCCTGAGGGAAAAACAGGGAGAAGTTTAGAGGAAGACAACAGCTTTGTACTTATTTTTGTCAGAAGCGACCTTACGGCAAGCATGCGTCTTAGTCTAAGATGAGGTTTTGGCAGCATGAGTAAATATTGTGGTACCAGAGTAGCAGGGTTATTATCTTTAACTAAAATTAAAATTAAAACCAAAAACATTTTAAAAAATTGCTCATTGTCTTGTAGTTTAACCTAAGATAATAAAATATCTATAACTGAAATAAAAATAAATAAGAACTATAAAGTTGTTTTAAAAGTGTATTATTTTAGTATTGAGATACTAAATAGTATAGTTTTTAGTAATATTTTAAATCAGTTTTTATTTTTATTTTTTTCTGTTTTGTTGTCTGTATACTTATGATTTTTTTGTTTTAGTCTATAATAAAATACTGGCTTGGAAACTAGCTGAAATAAAAAGATTTGGTTAACATTCATTTTATTTCAAGTAATGATTTTCATTTTAGTTAACCATAATAAACCAGATTGGAAAAAAAAAACTAACAGAAATGACAAAAATCACACAACAAAATGACTAAAACCTCAACTAAAGTTAAAAATAAAGTAAGATAAAACTGAATTCAAAGTATTAAAAAATATATATTGTATATCAGTGATACTAAAACAGCACTGTGCGGTAGTTATCTCAAAACTTAATGTGATAAAAAAGCAAATATGTTCATATTTCTTAGACAGCGATGAGAAAACAAATACAGACTTTATTAGAAGACAAGGACAGTTTTTTGTCCTGAGTTGAGGAGGGTCATATTGCAATCAAAAATCTGAAATCTCAATTCAAACCCAAAAATTTGTCATTAAACTCTCACAAATGAAATTAAATCGCATTGATTTTAGCTTAGCTCTCATTTGCGAGTTTTTCCTCCTAATGTCCAAAGGCAACGTTGAAGCTGAAATGAAACGTACATTAGAAAGAGCAATAATAAAAAACAAAAAAACAAAAACAGTCAAGGTTAGAAGGTCGTTCGCGGTGTTTCACCCGTATCATCTCTCATTTGTATTCATGCAAACTATACCCACATGCATGTACCGCACCTTGTCATTACCAGCCCAGAACAGAACAGGGACGGTTGCATTTCTTACATTACAGGCGCAAGCACAACCAGTGTTTTTTCGCCCGTCCTGAACTGCTGGCACGTCGTCCTGCCTGCGGTTTCCGATGCCAAATTATGCCAGGTTGAAAACGCAGGTTATACATTGTTCTGTTCCAGGAACACAGTCCTACCGAGCCGGTTTATACAAACAAGCGTTTCACTGTTGTCTGTATCTTAGAATTCTAATTATGTGTGTTTTTGGAAACCGCAGGTGCCTCGTCATTGAGAAATACTGCCCGTTCACCTTTTTTTCCCCGTGTAAGACACGATTAGACATGAATTGCGCTTTGTGCATTTTTATGTTTTGGTTCCTTCTTCGTATTTTACTTTCGAGATGCGTGCTGTTGGACAGAAGCCCGGTGTGCTTTTTAGGTCACATATTTCTGACAAACAGGTCTGTGTTTTGCAGGAGAGCTGACAGCTGAACGCGTGCAGGCGGAAGTACGACGACAGACAGCCACAGGTCTGCATCAACTTCATACTTCGCAGTTTGGATGTAATGAACTTCCTCTAGTGCATTCATGGTGGTTCAGATAGAAAATGTTTCAAATGTTTCTTTTATTCACAGGAGCCACTAGATCTACACATCAGGCGACGATTTTAGGCCATGTGAGTGATATTACAGCTAGTTCTACTCTCACTGGGTTTCACTTATATGCTGCAAAAATATTTTTCTTTCTTGTTTTCCAATACAAATGTCATTAAAACAAGAAGCGTGCACTTAAGAAGCAAAAAGCACAAGATAAGATTTTTTCCCCCATTGGCAAACTTTCTGTGCAAAATCTTCACAAAACTTTCAATTCAAAGTGACAAATTACATATGAATGGTTTTACAGTTGATTTGTGGAGAATTTTGTGGCTGAATTTTAATTTACCAGTGTAGATGTACATGAAATGCTTGTTTAAAACCATACGATTTGGGATGAGAATCAAGAATTGTAGAGAATATAATGATTTACTAAATCCACTCAGTGGTCCCAATGATCCCACTTACCTACAGCAGGGGTGCTCAACCCTGGTCCTGGAGATCGACTTTCCTGCAGAGTTCAGCTCCAACCCTGACCAAATACACCTGAACCAGCTAATTAGGATCTCAAGGAGCACTTGATAATTATAGACAGGTGGGTTTGATTAGGGTTGGATCTAAACTCTGCAGGAAAGTCGATCTCCAGGAACAGGGTTGGGCACCCCTGACCTACAGTAATTGTAGTACTTATGAGGACAAGATAACTAATGAGTTTGAGAATCATAAGAGTCATTCATTCCTGAATTAGATTCCACTTAACGATTCAAAATCCATAACGATTCCATTAAGGAATCTTTTAGTACTTTTGAGCAATTCATAACTCATAAACTTGAGACTGATTCATTTGTTAGATTCATTAAAGAGAACCGAACCATAAGATTCATTTGGGTTTGAATCAGATTTGATTCGGATTCCTTAACAGTTCCCTTAATGATTTTTAGTACATATTTAGTACTTTTGAAGAATTGAGATGCACTTGTTTGCAAACAAAAAACAGCACAACCAGTGTAGTCTGATTCGTAAACAAATGACTCCTATGAAACGGTTTCTTTTAATTATGAACCAGCCTCATATCGGCTCATAAGAGTAATTTGTTTGCAAAGGAGTCATTCATTCGCAAATTGGATTCCATGAATGATTCCTGATTCCTTAACAGTTCTATTAATGATTCTTTAAATAAAATAAATGTTGTCTAAAATATTTGAATATATATATATATATCAATAACTTATGTTTTCTGCTATTTGTATACTGATGCACTAAAAAATTAAAATTAAAACTAAGAAAAAAAAAACATATCTACAGTATAACAGTATATAAACTTTAAAAACAAATAAAAAAACACAACAAAATTAAAATATATATAT